>PVJH01008017.1:0-88397 GCA_004026705.1 Nesogale talazaci | reverse complement strand
TATTTGACACATATGTCCTCAATAGTATTTTCCTGTTTCCTACCTCTATCCCAATGACTCAGTCTGCCAACAAACTAATCACACCTCCTTTGCAGAAACCCATTTCACTGTCATTTCATTTCCATCTCTCCACATGGTCCTCCCAGGCCCTGTCTTCCTTTGGGGACAGCAGCACAGTATTGTGAAAGTAGCACCCAGAAATCTTAGGGCTAGCCTTGGTCCCACTGCTCTATAGTTGTGAACATTGGGCAGGTTACTTACATCCCCTGGGCCTGTTTCTGCTTACAAAACAAAGAGAAGAATCAAATCATTAGCCTTTGTGTTAGTTGCAACTTATGGTTATTTTATAGCTAAAGTGCTTGGGACTTTTTAATTAGCTTATTAAATATTGACTTATTTTTATGCAATCGTTGAAACTATTCTTTCCACTGTGACCCCTTGCTGACAATTTACATGCCCACCCCTGATACACTGGATCAGAATCGACATTTTATCAAGCTCCTTAAGAATTTTCCAGATATATACATAAGATATATGCTATTTTAAAACATTTTATGCATAATATTTACCTGGAAAACTTTGTAGTGTGTTATTTTTGATTCAATAAATCTGGAATGGATTTGCAGCCTTAGCAGGGCTTTGAACTGGTTTAACCAGTCCCTGTTTGTATGTCAAGGAGAAAATGGTATCTTAAAAGACCATCTTGGAGAGCAAATGAAATGACTCATGGCCAATGGATCCATTCCAGCTCTTAGAAAGCCTATCAGACAGAGCAGAACTGCCCCCTATAGTTCCAAGGCTATACATTTTTAAGAGAGCAGAAAGTCTCCCCTTTCTCCCATGAAGCACCTAGTGGGTGTGAACTGCAGACTTTGTAGTTAGCAATCCAAGGCGTAACCACGACATGCACCATCAAGTCTATGAAAGGGCCACTCCATGCTTGCCAAGAGTGATAAAATAGCAGACGGCTTCCATCTGGTCACCAAGTCTATTCTAGCATTCAAAGAGAACTGAGCTTGGCACAGTTCCCTCAGCCTTGGAAACCAGTGTGGAACAGGGTGTGTCCAAGGACTCTTAAAGTACCATACATGTTCTCTGCCTGGTCTTAAATCTATTGCTAGTCGTTAATTGTTTTGCCTTGACAGCAAAGAGAAAATTCCAGTCTGTTAAGAGCGTGTGTATGAAAGCCCTGGCACCGGGGAGTCGAGAGAGCCCGTCATTGATTGGAGACCAGTCATTGATCGGAGGCACAAACGTGAGGGAGGTTCCAATCACCAGGACCATTCTAGGATGAAATGGCACAGGAACTCAGCTTTTCTAGGGCACAGACCTGGGCCAGCCCCGCTGGGCTCCATGTGCATTCTCCATGGTATACTTTCACACCGTTGTTGGCTCTGGGAAGGAATCCAAATGGCGTTGGGTCTGAAAGCATGATCTGTTGTTCAGGGCGAGCAGCCTACCGCGGTGCTAAAACCATCAACCGCAGAGTCCAACTCCTGGCTCTCTGTCCTGTGTGTGACGTCTTGGGCAGCACCGGCCTCCTCTGGTTTCTTTCTGGGTGAGTGAGATGAGCTCAACCACACAAAGTCCTGAGATCGGTCCCTGACAAGGAGGATCTAGTCAACCAACGGGATCTGCCGTGGCTCTGTGCAACCCAGAATCAATCACTAAGCATTTTGAATGGTGAGAAATAGACACAGCCCTACGGACTGACATGACCACTTTCATGCTTTGTATATTACATTCTAGTTCCTCGAGAGACTGGAAACGGAAATAGATTTTGGTGTTGTGCGATTTTAAAGTAAGCAGTTTCGGTTTCTGCACAGTTCTCCTTCGGGGCTGGATTCAATCCAATAGAACTGGTTACACAAGGTGGGTGTCTCCCGTTCTCCTACCGATTGAATAGATTGCCCACGCCGCTGACCAATAGCACTTTGTGCAAACCATTGACTTTTTACCTCGAGAAAGTAAAAGCAGTGGATCCGGATATGTCTCCTTTCACACTCCGACGCTCTGGTGTGAAGTCTGGTGCCCACCCCTGATCCCTGTTCTGTGATCCTGAATGGTTGTGGCTGGAGCTGGTCATTGCCCAGAAATGCCTCCCCCACAATTGATGACCCCTTGCACAACTGAAGAAAGTACTGGTCTGTCCCTTGTCATTCCTGTGTCATCTAACTGGTGTTCACAGGGTTTTCACACATAGATTTCACAGAAACAGCTTGCCTGGCCTTCCTTTTCATCTGTCTTCCTCTCCAAGACCCTCCGAATCGTGGCGAGCATTCAAGAGCGCACAAGTCCCCACCGGCAGCGAGCTAGTGACTTCATATCCGGTACATTGGTGAGGACTCAGTCCATAGTCTCCGGGGTATTGTTGTGCGTCAGTGTCATCAAGTCTGCTCCAGTTCATTGTACCAGAGTGTAATCCTGCCCAGTCTTTTGCTATTCTCATAATTGTTTTTATACATATTTGTGAGCCTATTGTTGCAAGCACTTTGTCAGTCCATCTGGTCAAGAGTCTTCCTCTTTTCCTCCAACTTTCTGCTGCCAAGAATGATGTCTTCTTTGGGGTTAGTCTCTCTTGATGTCACATGCAAGGCACAAGAGATAAAGTGCTGTCATGCTTGCTTCCATGGAACTTTCTAGCTGTACATCCTCCAACTCGGATTTTTGTTCTTCCCTGGTGCTCCAATATACCACAGCAATCATATCAGTTCTTTTCCAATCTTCCTTATGGATTGGAAGGCAGTTTTCATAAGCATCGGAGGTGATGGAATGAAAGGGCATGGAAAGGGCAAATGCTAGCACTGAACTGCCACCGACTCTTACCTCAACACCCTATTGACCCTCCCACCTCCCTATTCTTAAACTGCAGATACACAATCTAAATCTCCACTACTGAGTCTTCTCTCCTGTAGGTTCCACATCTCCCACAGCAGTGCTTCTTACAAGGTCATATCACTTCAGATTCATTCATCCCCCAACACTCTCTTGAGCTCACGAGCACCATCCAGGGACATGAAATTCCAGGGCCCCAAGGACAGGACCATTTAGCATTTTTATGACCATTTTAAGGGACCTTTATGTCCCTTAACTGGACATGTTTTAAGAATCTATAAAGAAAACGATATAGCTCTTTTTAAAAGTGTCTTCCTTCTTATTCTGTGCCTGCCAATGCATATGCATCCTACTCAGCTCTAATGAAACAGCACTCCCTTCCTCGTCCGAGCTCATGGTGCTGGCCTTTGTGTTCTACATGTATTCAGTACATACCTTGATAGTACCAACAGCTACCAGCTGGGTTCTATGAAGAAAAGAGTGGCATCAGGATTTGAGGAGGCTTATTAACAACCCAAGATATACAGATGACACCACACTTCTGCAGATGCTGAAAGTGAGGAGAACTTGAAGAACTTGCTGATGAAAAGCAAGAATTGTAGCCTTCAGTATGGATTGTGATTCAAAGTCAAGAAGACCAAATGGGTCATATCATGATAACTGGAGAAAAGTTGCCATGGGTCTGTCTTGCATGGATCCATAATCAATGATTGTGGAGGCAGTAGTCAATTGATCAAAAGACGTGTTGCATTAGGTACATCTGCTGCACAGGACCTGTTGAGAGTATGGAAAAGCAAGGATGTTACTTAAAGGACTAAGGTGTGCCAGACTCAAGCCGTGGTATTTTCAATAGCTTCATATGCAGATGATATGTGGACAGTCAGTCAATAAGGAAGACCAAAGAAGAATAGATGTATATGAATCGTGGTTTGGGGAAAGAATATTTAAAGTACCATGGACTATTAAAAGGACAAACAATTCTGTCTTAGAAGAAGTACAGGCAGAGTACTCCTTAGAGGTAAGGATGCAACACTTTGGGCATTTTGTCTGCAGAGACCAATCCCTGGAGAAGGACATCTTGCTTGGTAACGTGGAGGGGCATCTAAAAAGAGGAAGACTCTCATCGAGATGAAGTGACCCAATGGCTATAACAATGGGTTCAAACTTAGGTACAAGAGTGAGAATGGCACAGGACTGGGCAATTGTTTGTTCTGTTGTACACAAACATATGGGTGAGGGCCAACTCTGTGGCACCAAACATCACCACCACCAGGATTCCTGGGAGTGCAGTGATTAAGTGCTTGCTTGCTCATAGACAGTTCAGACTTTCAAACTGAGCAAAAAGGCACTTTGCATCATTGGGTAGTTCTACTCTTTATTACCTGCAACTTGATGATGGAGATTGGAGGTTCTAAAGGCAATCCTATAGGTTGATTAAGAGTCCTGACTCCGTAATACACAACAAAGATACTATATTAGGAAGGCTCAGCATGAGTATAGAAAGGGAGAGGGCTCAGTAAGGCAATCCTTTACATTTACAAAGAGTCATAATGAACTTAATAGCACACAAGAGTGATTCTATAGTGTAGATAACCCAATAAATGCTGCTTAAGTGAGTTACCTATGAACAAAATCTGAATATGAGAACTTCGACACTGCTTAAAGACCCTGCTTTGGCAGGAACGGTACAGAGCATAGGGCCTAGCATCAAGGGCTTTGGAACCATATAGACATTGATTTACACATTCACTCAGCAAATATGCCAATTGGGGAACCTTGAGAAAAAGAATCTATGTTAGTCTGGGTAGACTAGAGAAACAAATTCATAAACACACATATGTGTATAAGAAAGAGGTTTTTAATCAAAAGCACTGAGAAAACATCCTAGCCCAGTCCAGTTAAAGGTCATAAGTCCGATATTGACCCATATATCTGATACCAATCCTTAAGTCCTTTTCAGACTCAGAGTCTTGTGTGTCCTGTGGCAGTAGAAGCATCTCAGCCTTGGCAAGGGTCTCCCTGTGGCTCCTGCAGTTTCCAGGGCTCAGGGTCTATTAGCATGCTGCAATGTGTCTTGTCAGCTGCAATGTCTCCCAGGGTGTGAGTTGAGAAAGATAGTTTCTACTGCCTCCAAGAAGGAATGATCATGTTTCCAAGAATTCTCAGGAGAAGGCCACACCCACACAGAAATCTCATTGGTCATCTCCAGATTGACAGGCTAGACTCTACCCCTACATTTTTTAAAAATAATTTTATTGGGGGCTCTTACAGCTATTATGTCATTCAGTACATCATCTGTATCAAGCACATTGCACACATGTTGCCACATACATTTCCAAACATTTTCCACTTGAGCCCTTGGTATAAGTTCCTCTTTAAAAAAAAAAAATCTCCTCTTTCCCCTCTCCCACCTTTTTAAAAAAATGAATCATTTTATTGGGTACTCATACACTTCTCCTCACGATCCATACATGCAACAATTGTATGCAGTCTCATTTGCACACTTATTGCCATCATCAATCTCAATACGTCCTCCCTCCACTTAGGCCTCCAGTTCCACCTCCCCATATTTCCCTTCCTCCCTCCACCTCATGAACCTTTGATAATTTACAAATTGCTATTTCATATCATACACTGTCCAATGTGTCCCTTCACTCACTTCCCTGTTGGCCATGCCCCAGATAGGAGGTCATATGTAGATCCCTGAAATTAGTTCCCCCTTCCTACTCCACCATCCCTCCATCCTCCCAGTATCACCACTCCCATCACTTGTCCTGAGGGAATATCTATCTTAAATTCCCCATGTTTTCAACTCCAGTGTACATCCTCTATTCTAGTTGGTCTTGTCTGGTAGAACCAGGAACATGAGAGTGGGTGTGAGGAAGCATTTGAGAACTAGAGGAAAGATGCATATTTCATTGTTACTACACTGTACTTTAATTGGTTCATCTCCTCCCTGCAACCCCTCTGTAAGAGGATGTCGCTTCACCTATTGATGGACTTTGGGTCACCAATCTGTACTCCCCCCTATTTATACATTCTTAATCCTCAAATTTACACCAGATTAGGTGATTGCCACAGAACCCATCTTTTTTTCGTCTGCTTCATCATCTGCAAAGTAGACTCGGTTCTGCCACCAGTTTTCTTGGAGAGCTAACATAAGGATCAAACAAATAGTTGATGCAAAGCACACAATAAGCAACTGGAAAGTGCTAGCCTCTAGTCATTGGGAGCAGCAAAACAGAGACTATAAAATCAAAAGAACCCTATTGGGTTTCATCCATGGATTTCTGATTCTCACTTCTTAAACTCTAAATACATTCATGCATGAAGGACACATTAGGGGTCGAATGTAACAAAACCTAGTACCTCATTCTTCCCATGAATTTCTGCATTCACGATGATGGGTTAATTCTGATCCAACCTCACCATATCTTACTGTTCTCATCAAAGATGTTGCATGTAACACAAAAACCTACTAAAATCCTACTTCACCTTGTCTTTGCCCAACCATAACCTGTCTCTAAGCCTCTTTCCCAGCTGTTCCATCTGCCTTCTTTGAGTTGAGGCAGTGCATCCTCTAGCAGAAGTGACACCTCAGGTCGTGAATAATCAAAATTCATTGGTTGATCACAGATTATTGGTCTCAGAAGAAGGATCACAAAATGGAGGTGTTGTGAAAATAGCATAGGGTGACATTGAAAAAAAAAATGGAGACTCAGATGCAACTTCCAAAAGGTGGCCAAGCCAGCAGTAAAAGGGTCTTATCCTGTAAGCATTACATTAAAAGGAAAGGAAGTGTACAAATAAGGTGGGAGGGAGACAGAGGAGGAGTAGAGACCTCCTTGGAGTTTTTCCAGAGATTACATTCCTGTGCCCAACGATACTTGACACTGGCTTGCAAGGTGGATGAATGGGCTGCAGTTGCTGAATAGGTCACTGGAGGAAGCCCAAGCCATCCGGATCCCATCCAACTTGCAGGCCTCACTCGCTCGCTCGCTTACAACAGACTATCAGATCACCTAGAGGTAAGCAGAGATGTGCTCGAAGGTCCTTGGAAGGCTATTTACTAACTCATTGCTTTTCATTTGACTAAGAGCCATAAGATACAAAGAGACAGTTTTAGAATGTAAAAATCTGCTGAGGAACAAACCTAAAGCAATGCCAAGGAACCTCATCTAAATGCAGACACAAAGTAAAGCCATAATGCTGCTTAGCCCAGATGCCTGAAGCAGCTTGAAAGAAGGCACATTTCTGCACCTGAATAATGTGAATCTTGAGTTTCAAAAGAGCTGGAGTGAATGCAGAGCATTCTGATGCCTGCTAAGAATTATCCATGATTACAATGAGATGTTGGGGTAAAGCAATCAAATATTGATTGACAACTTGTGAGCAAAAGACATAGTATTTGGAACTTATGATGGTGAAAACAACTAATCTTTATTGGGTGCTTTATAGCTGACTTGAGGCTTTTCACATGGCAGATGCCCATTCGCCTCCCAACAATGTGTGTGTGTACATTATATGGGACAAGCTTTGTTCCTGAAAGTCACTTACAAGATAAAGAGAAAAGAGAGACATGTATACACTATAGCACAATACAAGTTAGATGATGATAAGGCCTACAGGAAAGGTAGTACATTGAGATTACCAAGGAGTAGGCCACATAAAGAACCACGATTCAAAATGGACAGTGGCAGTCACTTATCTGTGTCAATTTCAGCACTAGGAGTGTAGGGGTGGAGTCTAGCCTGTCAATCTGGAGGTGGCTAATGGGACCTCTGTTTGGGCGTGGTTTTCTGCTGAGAATTCTGGAAAATCTCATGATGTTTACCCTGCAGAGACGAGAGCCATCGACTCAGTTCCTTGGAGACATGATACTGACAAGATGAGATGACAGCATGCTGATAGATCCTGATTCCTGGAGACTGGAGGAGCCAGAGGAGAAGCCACATAGGCTTAGCTTGATGGAACAAAACCTCTGAGGCCGGAGAAGCCACGGGGAGACCCTACCAGTGCTGAGATGCTTCTACCACCAATGGATACACAAGATGCTAAACCCACTGGCCTGTGATTGTCCTGGTGTCATTGCACACACTTCTGGAGTTGGAAGAAAACTTTATAGACAGGGATCAGACATATGGGCTAATATTGGACTTATGACCTTGGACTGGACTAGGTGGGATGCTTTCTCAATGTTCCATTCCTCTTGTATATAAACCTTTCCTTTATATCCATATGCATGTTTATGGATTTAGTCTACCCGGACTAACACATGGACTTTGAACCTTCTGTGGTTGGAGGTGTGAGAAAGATGTTGCAGGCAAAGAAAACATCATGTCCAAGGACAGGAAATAGAAAAGTGAAGCATGTGCTCAGTGAATGGTCAGGAATGTGGGAAGGGTAGGGTGTAGTCGGCACATGCTACTTTGCCCACGAAACAACCACTGCCCTTCTCTGTGATAATAGGTCTGCTTCCTGACTATTCTCAATATGTGCAAACTGGAGTCAACTTTCTTCCAGTGTCATAAGTGGTCATGTGACTATCATTAGCCCAGCCAGGACCCTTCATCAGAACCCGAACATCAGTGGATACTGTAATTGGTTCAGAGTGGGACATGTGACTCCAGTCACTTAATGTTCTGAGACTAATTCCTAGGACTGGTTGAAATTTTCTTTTTATTTATTTATTTCATAAAGTGGGAAGTCAGTGGGAACTCTTCAAGGGTGATATTTTAAAACTGTAAAATGGTTTCAGCACTCTTTTCCCCTGTCTCCAGACTTAAACAGGGGGTGTAGGGTGCAGGGTCAAGGGAGTCAAGAAGTCACAGCTTCAATGTGTTTCATAAGTTTACCCCTTCAGTTCCTATTTTTGGCACCTGGCATTCCTTTGAAATACAGACAGGTCCAGCAATGGCCAACAGTAAGTGTCTTTCCTTCAGAGTTCAGGTTCTCTGAGTCCTCTGTGATACACATTCAGCTGCTAGCCACTAAGTCAGCACTAAGGCTAGAATTTGCCAGCCTCCCCACAGGAGGAAGATGTGGCTCTCAAGAGTTAGCAGCTGCGGAAACCTGCAGTTGTTCCCTGAAGTATAAGGGTGCCAGGCAGTAGAGTCACCACGATGATGGTGGTGGTGGTGTGTGTGATGGTGGTGTGGTGTGTGTTGTCGTTCCAGACACAGGTGAAGCAATCTGCTCCCTCACTAGGGAAAGAAAGAAAACCACTCTTTAACACCCAGCTGATCTGGCTGTGAGATCTTCCCGTCTGTCACATCTCTTTGTAGTGTAACATGAAAGACCAAAATGTAACCTGAGTTTTAAAAAAAAAAGACAAGATAAAACTGGATAGAAAGGGTTTTTTTGGGGGTGGCCAAAAGCAACGCAGATAAACTCTCCCCCACCATACTCAATGTATGTTCTTCACAGAGAAACAGGCTTTTGCTAAAATTTTAGACCAGAGCCATCTTATTTTCATGAAAGTTCTAAAAGTCAAGGTGATGTAAGCCTGGGATAACCCTGAGTCTCTCTGAGGAGATTGCCTGCCCCAAGAGAAGTCAACATATTTACATACCTGGATCTCATCATGCCTGAAAGAACTGCAACTGAGATTTTCAGATATAGGACAGAAGATACCCTCTTTCCCTGTAACAAGAATGAATTGTCTCCCTGTAACAAGAATTCTGATGTCACTCATACCCACAGGAGTCCTAGTGCGTAACTTGGGTAAGACTGGAGAAGGGGCTTGAGAGCCCCACTCAGGGGCTTTATTCCATCGTCAACACTAGAGAATACTTTGGGAGAGTGATGGATTTAGAAATTTCATACTAAAAGCAATTTCAAGGTATAGGTAAAGAAACCAGGTAAGATGTTTTTACAGAGGAAAAACAAACAAAAAAAAACTACCAGTAAGAACTGATGCCTCTTTGTGAGTCCTCTGTGAGTTTTGTGGAATCATCACTATCATTTTCATCACTTCTGAAGGACTTACTCTGCACTCAGCAATGCTTCTGCCCCGCACACACATTAACTCACTCAGTACCTGCATCGATGATTTGAGTTGATTTTTACTTGTCTAGACTTCACTAATGTCTAGTTGTTTTCTCCATTTTGTAGAAGGTGAAATGGAGATCCGGCCGCTTACGAACTCGGCAGATGTTTTCCCACTAACCAGAACTGGGATTTGAACCTGGGAAGTCCAGTCCCAGATCATGTAGTCAGAGATGACAACTGCCAACACTGTCAGGTCTTGCCAACTCCAAACTCTCTACCCAAGTTGTCTCTTCTGGTAAAACTGTCTCCTCCCATGCACGTAGATGTTCAGATTCAAATTCACTTCCTCAAATTGGGGGTGCTGTTTCTAGAATACCCCTCTTATATTGATTGCACCATGAGTAGGAGAGCAGGCGGCTGACCTTTTCCCACTAAGATGTCAACAGAGCCTTAAGGGGGAAGAAGAGAAATATGCAGAGGAATTAAGATCTTGGGAAAATGCCCAATCTTCCTGGTGTTAGCAGTAGGGCACTTCTGGTGGACTCAGAGAGAGAAGAGACATCGAAAGAGACCTCATCTCTCAAGAAAAATCCCATATCTGCTTCAAAATAGAAATTTCTGTCAAAAATCTCCAAAGCATATTCTATCAGTCTCAGCTTGCCTCCAAAACTGGCCATTGGCTGTGTTGTTTCAGCCAGTCCTCGATGCAGAGAGATGCAGCCAGGCCTCCCAAGTACTGTCACCATCAAGTTCCTTTTCTCTGCCAGACCTTCCCACAGCCCCAGATGGTCTCATTTCTCCTTCCCCGTCATTTCCTAAGGGGGTGGGAGAGAGATGAGAACTTGAAAGAAACAAAAAGTACTCGCCTGTATAGATCCTAGATTTCACCCAACCCCCTAGGCAGGACTAGCCCTCACAAGACCATGAATTGATTTGTGGCTGCAGGTTGACCTGGTAGTCCTCTCTGAAGGAACGACCTACTTCCCTACCCACCTCACGCTACCAGTCCAAATAAGGGTTCTCATTGCCTTGGTATTGCATGGGTATAAATGATGAGGAAGGTGCAGACACATGCTCTCCAAAGTCACTGGGGTGATCACATGATGGGAAAATTCGAGGAGGAATTTGGGACAGTGAGCATAATGCTTCCTGGCCCCGTCAGTGGTATGCTACTGTGTGCTGTGGACAGTTCTCAGATCTGGAGGTGTAGTGGTGAGCTCCTCTCATTGAGGAACTGGACTAGACAGGGAGAGATGGACCATATATAAAAACAACCCCACAAGCTAGTGGCAGGTGCTAACATGTGCTATGAAGAAAACTAGACCTGGATGAAGATCAAGGAGGACGGTGGGTGTGGGATGCTGTTGAACTGATGCCAACTCATCGCATCCCCACTGACGTTTCTTTGGTCGGGGACCAGGACAGAAGGTGTCTCTCCCACAGTCATTGGTTAGGTTTGAACTGTCCACCTGTCATTTGGCAGCCAAACCTGGACCTTGCAACAACCACAGCTCCTCCAGAGAGAGATGCCACCTTAGGAAGAGTTGGCAGGAGAATCCTCACTGAGGAGGTGGCCTTGAATAGGGCAGTGAAAAGGGAAAGAAGCCTGTTAGGGATGAGGTAGGCCCTGTGGCAGGCGCAGAAAGAACGAGAGGTGAGGCGCAGACATTCACATTCAAGAAGAAGCCAAGGGTCATGCTACAGACTGAAGTCTGCCCGTTCAAGAGATCTGTTGAGGTTCTGAACCTACAAAGTCACTAGGAATGGAAACCGATTCAGTGCAGTACCCTTCCCCCACCCCACCCCCACCCCAAGCAGCAGCAGCTACTGTGGGTACGAAGCACCGGTGGAGCAATGGCGAAGTTCTTAGTTGAGCTAAGGGAAAGATGGCATCAGAAGCGACCAGAGACTCTTTGGTGGAGCAAACCTGGCAACTTGCTTCTAGAAAGTTCAGGGCCTTTCAGCTCATCCTGTGGGCACGTAGCAGAAGCTCTGGTGATCTGTTACTGGCCTTTGGCCCACATCTGATTTCAGCCTTGACTCTGATGGACAGTTCTCCACCCCAAACCCCCACCTCTCACCTTGAGACACTTCTCAAAAACCCAAGAACCCTCTGGACCTATAAAGAGGAGCACCCAGAAGGGCAGGCCAGGGCATGATTGCACCAGAGGCAGCGCTCTGCCAGTGGGAACTCAAAGGGGAGGGATGAGACCCTGGGTTCCTCAGCTTGTAGGCGGATGGAAGATCCTGAAGTAAATCTGTTTACATCCCAGGGGTCTAGGCTACAGCAGTGGCATTGAACACACGCTCTGTTGACTGTCTGCTTTTCCTGTCTCTTGATACCTATCTCTGGCTCTCACTTTCTGGTGTCACTTCCTAAACCAACAGTTCACATTCAAGTCTTCGGCTTTGAAGGAAGGTGCTCCACGACGGGAAAGTTACCCCTTGCCACCAACCCTGCCCCTCAGCAGCCCTCCTTCTCTCCACATTGCCCTTCGCTCAGCTACCCGCTTTTCCCTTTCTGGAAGGGCACCTTCATAGTTTATACCCCAAAACAGGTCTTTCCTTCAACCCCTCTGAAACGTGCACCCTCCACCCACACTTCAAAGGTTGACATCTACTGCCCAGCTTGTGGAAATATAACTGAAAACACATTGGAGGGTGGGGGTGGGTGGGTAAGGGGAGGATCAGGAACCTCCTCTGGCCAAGATTAAAGGGGATGCTGTAAATAAGGCATACTATCTAAATGCATAAGTGACTTCAAAATGGACCTGAATGGACAGTTTGCCAAGTTTGTAAATGATAAAAGGACAGGGCTATGGCTGAGTGAGAATTCAGTGGAGAGATAATATGCTTAAATGAGACTTGGCAAGGCGTACTCAAAGTGCTTTGTCTGGTGGGTTCTGAATGTTCTTTATAAGAGATAATATAGATTAAAGAGATATGAGACAAGTGAGTAATACAAAGCAGAAGAATTCCTTAAATCAAAATAGACATTTTAATAACTTCGCTTTAAATAAATCCACCCCACCCCCTAATCTGAAGCCTCCTAATGTTTAACAGCTGCAAATAAATATGACACCAGAGAAGCTAATCAAAAAGTTTAATAATGCAGAAAACAAAAGGGCACCAAGGAACCAGAAACAGCCCACCCTTGACCCCTCCAGGCTTCCAGCCCGTGTTCACCCCTCCTACCCAGTGCTTCCTCTGTGTGCAGGACAGACTGGCTCAAGGTTGTGGAGGCTGCCTGCCTGAGTTTGCCTCCTACCTCTGTCGTGTTTCATCGCCACGGACCTGGACAAGTCGTTTCACCTCCTGAGCCTCAGGGTTCATGTCCAGCAAAGGGAACTAGGGTGCCTGATAGGTTTGTTGCGAAGGTGAGAAGAGGTCCTACAGGAGGAGGTGGAGCAAAGCCTAGCACAGGCCTCGCCTCTCTGTTGTCGGAGGCCGGCGTGTTGCTGTGGTGCTGAGCAGGTGTCAACGGCAGTTGCAGACTGAGATGTGCTAGCAAGAAAGGCCTGACCATCTGCTTCTTCCAGAAACCAGCCGAAAGAAGACCCTGTGGAGCTACCACCTGTCCATGGCGATGACACAGCACTAGATGGAATGTTCTACTGTGCATGGGGTTGCCATGGATCCGGGCCAGCTGGAGGGCAGGTAACGAGAGCAACACTGTCATTGTCAGGATGACGCCATTGTTTGGTGTTGTGGTTCGGCATGTGGGCGCCTATCCACCCGGCCAACAGTTTGGAACCATCAGCAGCTCTGAGGGAGGACAGGGCTCTCTCATCACATGAAGAGTTACAGTCTTAGAAACCCACAAGTTAAAAAAAAAAGAACTCACAAGTACAACAGTATGCTGCCCTTTCAGTTCACTCTGACTTGGCATTGCTGTGATGACAGTCAGTTTAGTTGTGATGAGGAGGGGACGAACCATAGAGGTGAAGAGATGGAGAAAGTGGGTCCAAGAGCAAAGAGACGCGTCGGCATGTACACTGAGGGGTAACAAAAACTGAGAGCTGAATCGTGCTGATAGTCAGGCAGAGAGTCCAGGCAGGCCACACGGGCTGGCCGCAGTTGAAGCTGCCCAGTGCCCATTCCCCAACGAGTTAATAAATGTTGAGTCTTGCCCATCTTTGCTTATGCATTATTCAACTGCAAGGAATCCATGGGATATAAATCTTGACAACCCTTTCGGAAATCAATATGGCAACACATATCAAAGGCTGTAAAGCTGCTAACACTTTATCCTGCACTTGGGAATATATTCACGTGCCAAAAAAGAAAGTACGGGCCCACGAATGCTTACTGGTGGGTTCCTGATGAAGGCAAACCACCTGGAGAATTGTAACGAGCCACGTAAAAGTCCAGCCATAGGAGAACTAAGTCAATTGCTCTCCTTTTCATCAACAGAAATTATGCGTTCTCAGAATTACAATGATCAAACCCAGACACTCAGAGAACTGTGAAGTGTTCATGGTAGCGTTTAGGCAACAGCATAGTTACATTGAGTCTATTTTGAAATAATACACAAGTGATATATGGATAGGAACAACAGGCTACTCGAGAATGATTGTGGCATTGTTCATTGAAAAAAGCACACACAAACAAACCTGTTTGGTGCGTTTTAAAGGGGTTGTTCTCTTACTTATCTGCATGCAGCTTGAAGTAATTAATCTTTGAGCCCACAGTAGTTCCCAATTTGGCAGTCCTGCCAACCTTTTCCTGAAAGAATCCTGTATTCACTATCCTCTGATGGTGAGGTGTTAATTGGCGTTAATTATCTTAACCTTAAAAGAGGTAGGGGACTGGGGAGAGAAGTGGTGCTTCACTGTCTACCCCCCTCCACTCCCCTTGAGACAAAGCAGAACGGAGATAAAGCCCTGGCCTGGATTGTCTTCCTGCCAGAAAGGTTATGAATGCACAGGGGCTGTTGGGGGGAATTAGCAGCAGCCCCCCTCCCCTCAAAAGATGCTCTCCCCAGAATACAGGCATTTCCTGTGTGCACTATCTTACCAGCTTCTGGCAGCGGTGCGTGCGTGTGTGGCTCTAAGATGCTTCGAGGAATACATTGGCAGGGTTGCCAAAGGAGGCAGCACCTGCCAGCCCGTATATTAATGGCTTCATGCAGGATGCAGGTGACAGGGACAATGGCAATCTAACAAACAAATAGGAATTGCATAAGAGCTGAATTCCATGGTCTCTTAGAAATCGAATCCCTCTCCTTTTGAAGTAAGCAAGTCGGACACTTTTTAAGCATTCTGCTGACTGAAAAATGATATTCAATCCAAACCAAGAAAAGAGATGGTGCCCTAGATCTCAGAAAAAGGTTGAGGTGTGAGTCCCAGAGGTAGAAGAAGGGAAGACTGGCCATGCCACTCTGGCCCTTTCTCTGCAACAGTAGCCTGCTGGGAGTCAGAGGTAAGAGTGGAGAGTGGAAGTGCTGGATTGGGAGCTGCACCCACCCAGAGTCTGGGCCAGTTCCACCCTGTCCTCACATTCTGTGAGTCAGAGTGGAGTCAATGGACCTTCTGGTCCCAGTTTCCAGGAAGCAAGGCTGGACCCCAGGCGTCTAGCAAGAGGAGTGCGTCTTTCCAAAGAGTGTGAGTGTGAGTGTTCAGGAACACATAAAACATGTTCTACAAGACAGCGCTTTTGTAATAAAGCCCTTGTGGTCAGGAAGTTTTTGAAGTCCTGCACACACAGACACACACGTGTTTGAACAGTCTGCTCCCCAGGGGGACTGAAGAGAAACTGCACACGGTGGTAGGGTCCCCGTGAAGCCTAAAGGGAACCGTTCGTCCTCCCTGGCCTGATTGCTAAACCACCTGGTTCTGCCAGCCTCTGTCGGACCCCTGGGGGCATGGCTTTCATTATAGGGGCATATGAAGATGGTTTGGAAGACAGCAAGCACCGATACACATTCCCACGGCTGAGATGCTCTTTTCCGTCCTTCTGCGGGGAGCCTCGAGGCGGCAGCCCCTGCTGAGGGCAGGGGTGTGGCCCTCTTGCCCAGGGCCTCTGCAGGAACCTGGGACCTGGAGTTCCAGCCGGGTCAGGCACCCCTAACTGCCAGGCAGGATGGGACAACCTTGGGGGGTGGGGGGCGGATTCCAGGAGGAAGCCTGTTTTTTAAAACCTGCCATTCCGGATCCTTCCTTCTGCCTGCTCACCTCCCGCTTCCGGCCCCCTCTGGCACTTTCTCACGGAACAGGAAGCGTCTCTCTCGCCTGGGCAGCGGGCCAGTGCATGCTCAGGGAACACGTGGGTGGCCGCACGACGGGCCACGTGAGGTCCCTTCCCAGCAGCCCCGGACACGGCTCCAAATCTGGCGGGGGCTCGGCCCTTGATGCACGTGTCCTTGTAAGTTTCCTGGAGTCGTGCCTGCCTCCTGGATGCTCCAGGTGGGTAAACAGGAGGCCGTCCCCCGGGGAAGCATCCATGCAAACGTCACCGCGCACGTCACTGCTCCCCCTCCCCCCGAACCACCACCCCACCACCAGCAACCTGTGAAAATGCCAACGGAGATCTAGAAATTGGCCAGGAGGCGCCAGAGACAGCACCCCGGCTTTTCCTTTTCCGGGCCAGGCTGTGACAGCAGACGGTCTTGGCAACCCTCCCCCTCCTGCCTCCTCTTCTGAGAGCTCCAGGCAACCCACCCGGCTGCCTGCTCTGTCAGCGCGTGAGAGGGGTCCGCCTTCCACAGCAGGACTGGGGCTTCCGGGCAGGCCGGGCACGGCTGGGTGATGCACGCTGTTCCTGGTTGGTGCCCACCAGAGGTAGCTCCAGAGAAAGGTCTGGCGGTCGGCTTTCCCCCAGCGCACGCCGACAGCCCAGTGCAGCACTGGGGCACATGTGGGGTCAGCACGGGTCAGGATCAACTCCACAGGCCCCGGGCGGTTGGTGTGCTTGTCATTCAGGTATAAGCTGTGCTTTCCACCAGCGTGGGATTTTCTATGGGTTTACCAGGGAGAAGACAATTTTTTAAAATGTCACCTGATGGGCTCGAGAAGGTGTCTGCCATGGGAGTCTCTAACGTCATCTGGGGGGTTGCAGGCCACAGGGACACAGAAGGATGGTGTCACCTTTCCATATCCCTTCGTGGCCTTGCCAAGCATGATCCTTCTCAAAGGCATGTAGCGCATCACATCCTGTATGCCATTCTTACCCATGTACCTCCCGCCCCTGCCATCCCTGCCATTTTATGAAGAGGGCGTCGAGTGCAGGGCTGCTCGGTCTCATCAAGTATTTGGCAAACGTCCAACAATTGAAATAAGTCAGCAGAGGGCGGGTAGACTCTCGCTGACATCCAGTCCCAACACACTGTTTAAAACCTCGGCGCAGACCAGGTCGGAAGTGACGGCAGCGTTTACTGGGAAAGGCAGCAGCCCGCAGAGCATGCCTGACCAGGCAGGTGAGAAAGGCCTGTGGTAGGGAGTGAAGGCAGGGGGCAGTGAGGAGGCGTAAGGGGAGAGGAAAGGAGGGCAGCCAGTACCCAGCACGGAGGGAAACTGCCTGCAGAAGAATCGGGACTGGAACCACTCCCACGGCCGATTCCATCCAGATGTTTCTACATTATTTACATCCATATCACGAAGAAGGTGTGGCGCTTATTTCCATACCCGAAAGACAGTTAAAATTTTATTGGTCTCTTTGTTCAGAATATTAAACACTGCATGTTGGTTGCAATCGTTGCTGGGGGAGTGGTTGTGGACAGGTGCCCGCCAGTTGGCTTCCGACTTACAGCAGTCTTTTGTACAACAGATGGAAACACTGCCTGGCCCTGCACAGCCCTCACAATGGTTGTTGTGTTTGAGCCCATTGTGGCAGCCACTGAGGGTTTCCTTTTTTATGCTGACCCCTGTTTTATCAAGCTCGACGTCCTTTTCTAGGGCCTGACTTCTCCTCATTAGCGTGCCAGACACCCTTACTGCATTCCTTCTAAAAAGCATCCGGGCTATGCTCCTACCCAGGCAGATTTGTTTGTTCTTCTGGCATTCTGTGAGACTCAATCCATTTGAATTATGGTTTGGAGTAAGTATTGAATCACTAACCACAAGGTCAGTGGTTCAAGTCTACCAGGCACTCTTGCAGATTTATATATCTTAGCTGAAAGCAGTGACAACCAGAAAGATGTTTACTTGCGTTTTATTGACTGTGCAAGCTCATTTGACTGAGTGGCTCACAACAAATGATTAATGACATTGAGGAGGATGTGGATTCTGGGATACTTCGTAAGGCTCATGCTAACCTGTACATGAACCAAGAAGTTGTTCAACAGAACAAGGAAGTACTACATGGTTGAAAATTAGGAAAGGCTTATCTCATGGCTGTGTCCTTTTATTAGACATTCAATCTGTGTGTTAAGCAAATCATCAGAGAAGCTGCTCTGCATGAAGAAGCACATGGCATCAAGATTGAAGGAAGGCTTATTGTGGCAGTCATGTGCTTATGTCAATTTTATAATTGAAATGTAGAGGTGGAGTCTGGCCTGTTAATCTGGAGATAGCCATTGAGTAGCCGATGAGGCCTCTGTGTGGGCATGGCTTTCACCTGAGACTGGGAAATCTCGCGGTATTTCGCTCGTGAAGATGAGAAGCTATCTTCCCCAGTTGTTGGGAGTTAGTTTCAGAGATGATTAACCACAGGCAACACAGAATGGCAGTGGCTGGAGTAGCCAGTGGAGAGACCACACTGCTTTGCCCTGATGAAGACAGACCTCTGAAGCTGGAGTGGCATGCTGTTGATGGACCTGAGCCCTGGAAGCGAGGAGCTTCCAGGGGAGACCCCTGCCAGTGCCAGAATTCTGCACCTGTGACCTTCTGAGCCGGAAGCAGACTTTATAGACTGATTTCGGGCATATGGGTTATTATTGGACTTATGACTTTGCACTGGACTGGGTTGGGATGCCTTCTTAGGGTCACATTTTTTTTGTATATAAACCCTTTCCTTATACCCATATGCGTGTCTCTGAAATTTGTTCCTCTAGTCTATCCAGACTAACACACTTATTAACAACCTGATATATGCAAATGACACCACTTTGCTTGCCGAAAGTGAGGAGGACTTGAAGCACTTGCTGATGAAGGTTAAGGATTGCAGCCTGCAGTAGAAATTAAAACTCAATGGAAAGAACATCCATATCCTCCATGTTAGACCAAAAAACAGTATGATAATAAATGGAGTAAATATTAAATTTGTCCAGGATTTCATTTTGTTTGGATTCACAATCAATGCTCATAGAAGCAAAAGTGAAGAAATCAAATCAAATATTGCATTAGGAAAATCTTCTGTGCAAGACCTCTTTAACATGTTGACGAACAAGGATGTCACTCTGAGGACGCAGGTGCAGCTGACCCAAGCCATGATATGCATGTGAAAATTGGACAGTGAATAAGAAGGACTGAAGAAGAACTGATACATTTGAAATAGGATATTGGCCAAGAATTCTGAGAGCATTGTGAGCTGCCAGAAGAGCAACAGATATATCTTGGGAGAAGTGCAGCCAGAATGCTCTTTCGAAGCATAAATGGTGACTTTATCTCAGTACTTTGGACATGTTATCAGGAGATGCCAGTCCCTGGAAAAGGACCTCAGACTTGGTGAAGCAGCAGCCGATAAAAAGAAGACCTTTGACAAGAGAGATTGGCATAGTGGCTACCACCATGGGCTGAAACTCAGCATTTGTGAGGATGACGGGGGACCATGCAGTGTTTTGTTTTGAGTTGCTTGACTTGTGACGCCCTCGATGGCATCAAACAGCAGCAACTCATGTTCTGCTGATTCACAGACTTTACTCTGAGGAGCAAGTCTTAGAAGATCGTGAAGAATAAGCCGAGAACTTGAGTGAACATGTCACCTTTAAAAGTGACATTGACTGATTGATTGATTGATTATGAACTATGGGATTTACTAACATCGTCCTCAATGTGGTAAGTTTAAAAACTCTTTAAACAAATTCCAAACCAAACTCACTGCCATTGAGTCAATGTCAGCTCATCAAGATCCTAAAGGGCAGGGTACAACTATTCCTGTGAGTTCTCAAGACTGTAACTCTACGGGAATAGAAAGCTCCGTCTTTCTTCCTGGTGGATTTGAACGCCAACCTTTCATTTTTTTAGTCCAACTGGAAACCACTGCACCATCAAAGTGTCCAAAATACACACACAGACACATGCAAAAATATGAATTCACCTTTTATTTTTGTATCTTCATGCTCATTTCTAGTTCTTTATTTTGCATATTATTTATTTTGTATACTTATAAGTTTTGTTTCTCCATTTGTTTTTTTAAGTGTGTTTCACACATTGTTATATTATTTGAAAACATTTTGTGTCAACAAACATTGGGAAAGCACCCCTCTCTTCTAGTCATTGAGGATGTAGTAGTTAAATGAGAACACCTTTAGGAGCCATTGAGTTAGTTCTAACTCAAAGCAATCCTGTGTACAACATAACAAAACATTGCCCCGTCCTATGACATTCGCACAACTGTTGTGATGTCTGAGCCCATTATCACAGCTCTTGTTTCAGTGCAGCTCACCGAGGGTCTTCTTCTTTTCCAGTCCCCTCCTACTTTTCCAAGTATGGTGTTCTTTTTCAAGGACTCTCAGGATCTCTCCTGATCATGTGCTCAAAATATGGGACACAAAGTTTCCCCACCCTGGCTTCTAAGGAGTCTTCTCATGTGATATGAAAATAGTTTATCCTGATTTCTTTCTAATAAGGGTCAAAACAGCACCATCTGTAAGACCTCATGATACTATATGACTGCATGGATGGGTAGCCCTTAAAACATTGCCTGACATACAGAAAACATTCAGTACATGTTAAGGCAACAACACACCAAAACACTTAATGCTGATGAATCAATTCTGAATTATAAGGATCCTACTAGAGCACTCTGCTCCATGGCATTTCTAAGGCTGTTAATTTTTATGGAAGCAAACTCCACATTGTTCTCCCATGGAGGAGTTGAGGGTTTAGTCCCCAACCTCCCTCCTTCCCCTTATGGGTAGCAACCGAGAGCTTAACCACTGCACCATCATGTCTAGCTTCAGTATATGTTCACCATTGCTATATCATGTCAAGGTTAGAATTTCCAGAGAAATACAGTAACAGTAATACTGGATATCCTGATCCTACATCCGGTTTCAATGGTAAAGCTCTACTGAGTCGTTATTAAGCATTGCTCTTATGTACTGTTAGACAACTACTCTCTACTATTCAATATTTTTAAAATCATAAATGGGTACCACCTGTAAAATGATTGCACATTTTTTGGTTTTTTACTTATTGAAATGAAGTGCTTTACTCTCAGCTCACCTAATGCTAACCTATTTTTTGCATTCTGATGATAAACTCTATTTGATCAGCCTGTAACCTTTTACAGTGCTGCTGAATTGTTAGTGTTGCAGTCCATTTGTAAGCTGTGTTCTTAAATAAATACCAGTCGTTTCATCTTTAATGACTTCGGGGAGTGTTTTTGTGCTTTGTTAAAATTTGATGTTATAGTTTTAGTCTTGCTTTACTTTGTAAAGGAAATTGATAAGTCCTTCATCCTTCTCTGTATTCTGCAGCAATTTAGGAAGCAAGAGACTTTGCATTTCTTAGTGGCCAGCTGTATAGAACATCTCACCATAAAAGTAAACTATCTCCTTCCCTTGAAAATTACCTTCCTCACATAAGAGCCCTGGTGGCGTAGTTGTTAGGAGTTGAGGTGCTGGCTGCAAGGCCAGCAGTTCAAAAACCCCAGCTGTTCTGGGGGAGAAGGACAGAACTTTCTACTCCAGTTAAGAATTGCAGTCTTGAAAACTCACAAGGACAATTCTAGTCTGTCCTGTAGGTTTGCTATAAGGGTCAACTGGATGGTCATGATTTGCTTTGTTTGTCTTGTTTTGTTTTTAAACATGAACACTAATGTTCACACAAACCTTTGGTCGGGGATGTCGAAGGTCCATTTGTTTAAAACAACCACAATTCAAAATGACCGGCAGTTCCATGGGGGAAAGATGGGGCACTCTGGCCCCATAAAGAGTTACAGTCTCAGAAGCTCACAGGGGCACTTCTACCTGCCCTATATGATGGGGCATCAACTAGAGGCAGTGAGTAGAGTCCGAAAGGCCAGCTGTTATTCAGGTGGGTGGTCATCAGAACCAGCTCTCCTAAGGACTCATTCTGCTTAAGCCTTTAAAGACCCATAGCCCGGGAGCTTGGTGTGTTCCCCATGGGGCCGCTACCTGAAAGGTGAGCACTCAAACCACCCTGCTGCCCCTCTGAAGAAAGAGGAGGGTTTCTACTCCTGTAACCTGGACAGGCTCAGAAAGGGCCATCGCTTGCGCCTTTTCCAAAGCCTCATTTGTGTGAAGAGTCTTCCTATACCGAAGCCAGCATAAGCCGGCCTGATTTGTGGTTCCTGTGCTTTCCTCCAAAATGCAAATAAACAGAAACATAAAATACGTGTGGCTAAAAAAAATTAAGTCTGACTTGAGTGGTCTTAGAGAAGCTGGTGCAGAGTTCAGGACTTTCCTTCATGGGCAGAGCAGGCATCTAGAGGCCTGCCTGGTGTCTATTTAGAAGTGAGGGGAGCAGATAGGACAGTAAATTCTGCCCACTGCCCTGCAGGCTGCTCCTCAACAGATGGTTGAGATGACATCCTCCCTTATCCACAGACTCCAGAGGAGGCCACAGGCAAAGGGCAACATTGGTCCAGCCTCTCTGTGGCCAGGTTTTATGCACGAGTGTCTTAATTTTACTTTCTGGTGATGGATTATTTTAACTCATCAACTGAGAATGATTTTCCTAAGCTGCCATCATCCACACAGTGTTCTAGGAGACCTGAATGTCTCCTAGTTGTCAATCTGTATTCCAAGAAGGGAAAATATCTTCAAATAAATTTAGGAAAAATTGGTTTCAGGAAAACACAACTGCATTCTGCATGGCTGAACCCCACAAATATATTGTATATTGACTTTCTTCTTCTTTTTCATTGCTTCATTGGGGACTCATACAGCTTTTATCAAAATTCATCCATCCATCCATTGTGTCAGGCACATTTGTACATTTGTTGCCATCATCATTCTCAAAATATTTGCTTTCTACTCAAACCCTTGTTACCAGCTCCTCATTTTTCCCTCCCTCCTCCCTTTCCCCTCCCTCATGACCCCTTGATAATTTATAAATTATTATTATTCCATCATATCTTACACTGTCATACATCTGCCTTTACCCACTTTTCTGTTGTCCATCCCCCATAGAAGAGATTGAGTCTTGTAATGAATTCCCCATTTCTACCCCACCTCCGCCTCCATCTTCCCAGTATCTCCACTCTCAGCACTGGTCCTGAGGGATCATCTGTCCTGGATTCCCTGTTTCCAGTTCTTATCTGTACCAGTGTACATCCTGTAGTCTAGCCAGGTTTGTAAGGTAGAATTGGGGTCATGATAGTAGGGAGAGAGGTGGAGGAAGCATTGAAGAACTAGAGGAAAGTTATATGTTGCACCCTGACTGACTCATCTCCTCCCCTGACGCATCTGTAAGAGAATGTCCATTTTCCTACAGATGGGCTTTGGGTCCCCAGTCTGCATCCCCCGCATTCACAATGATACAATTTTTTGTTCCTTGATGCCTGATACCTGATCCCTTTGACACCCCATGATCACACAAGCTGCTGTGCTTCTTCATGTGATCTTTGTTGCTTCTGGGCTAGATGGCTGCTTGTTTATCTTTAAGCCTTTACAACCCTATATGCTATATCTTTTGATAGCCCAACACCATCAGCTTTCTTCACCACATTTGCTTATGCAACCATTTGTCTTTAGCGATCGCCATACACTATATCTTTTGATAGCCCGACACCATCGGCTTTCTTCACCACATTTGCTTATGCAACCATTTGTCTTCAGCGATCGTATCAGGAAGGTGAGCCACATGTATATTGGCTTTCTTTTTCCTGGGTGATCCCTTAGTGTCTCCAATAACATAGTTGTGGGTTAGTATATATTTTTGGAATATTACATTAAGTAGTTGTCATTATTATCACTAAATACATATATTGTTATGATGCTGATGGCTATGCCTTCAGTGTTTCAAATGTCAACAGGATTAGTCACAGTAAAGCTTCTATATTAAAGACAAGGAAGAAAGGCCTGATGATCACCTTCTGAAGATTAGCTCATTTTGTACAATACAGTGCTGGAAGGTGAGTCCCAAGGTTGGAAGATATTCAAAACATACTGGCTCTAAGAATGAACAAGGAAAGCATTCTTACTGGCTGTAAAAATGACCATGAAGAGAGCACAGGATAGGCTTGTCCATAGACTCCCCATCGCTAGCAGCTAATAATAGCACCATGCTTATTGAGGGCTTACTTTGTGCTGTGTACTCTGCTAAGCACAATGTATCTTATTTAGTCCTGTTAACAGCCTTACCAGGTGAGTATTATTACTACTTCCACTGCACACTGGGAAAAAGAAAGAGACAGAGTTAAATTATTGGTCCCCAATGACTCTAATAAATCAAAAAAGCCATCCTTTGCATCAAGGTTTGTGTGATTTCAAAATCTATCTATTTAATCAGTAAGTGACATTTGTAAGATTACTAGTCCGCACTAATTGAAAGATTTTCCTTATAAAACATACACTGTCGATATATCGTTTCCCCAGGCTTGGAGAACTACCATTTGCTCTCATCCCTTCAGAGCCCATATGACTAATCTTTCTTTCAGAGAATACTGTCACATCATGCTCCACCCAACCTGGATCAACAAGAGCTTGGCTCTCTTTCGATATGCTAAACCCAGCATGTGTGAAAATATGTGTTGTTTCCTTTGGTGTTGCTGACATTTAAGTATGTCAAGAGGTCTGTCAGTGATGATATCAGACTTCAGTGCACAGAAACAACAAAGAGCACCAAGTGGAATATTAAAATACAAGTGTGATAGCATCTCTAAATCATTGTTGTTGTGATTAGGTGCCACTGAGTTGATTCCAACCCATAGAAAACCTATGCACAGCAAAAGGCAACACTGCCCAGTCCTGTGCCAGCCTCACAATGATCCCTATACCTGAGTCTACTGTTGCAGTCACTGTGGCAGTCCATATCCTTCAGGCCTTTCCTCTTTTTCAGTACCCCTCTATGCAGCACAAGGTCCTTCTCTAGAGATTGGTTTCTCTTGAAAACATGTTCAAAAATTGTGAGTCCAAGTCTCTCCATCTTTGCCTCTAGAAAGCAGTTTGGCCAAATTTCTTCCAAGACAGATGGGTTGGTCTTTTTAGTTGACCTTCGTACTTTGAACATTCTTATCCAGCCCCACGATTCAAATGTATCCATTCTGCTTTGGTTTCCTTATATAATGTCAACTGTCACGTGCACATGAGGGAGTTGGAAATACCAAGGCTTGGGTCAGGCAGACCTTGATCCTCAGAGCAACACCCTTGCTTTTCAATAATCTAAAGAGGTCTCGTGCGGTAGATTCTCCTCAAGTAATTCATCGTTTGATCTCTTCACTGCTGCTGCCGTCAGTCTTGATGGTGGATCCACGCAAGCTTAAATCCTGACAACATCAATATCCTTTTTATCTGGATGCTACTTATTGATCCAGTTGTGAGTATTGTGCTTTCCTTTATATTGAGTTCCAATCCATATCAAAGACTGCAATCCTTGATCTTCATCGGCAAGCACTTCAAGTCTTTTAATTGCTTTCAGCAATTCAGGTTAAGTCATCTACATACCTAGGCTGTTAATAAGCCTTCCTCCAATCCTGATGGCATGGTCTTCTTCATATAATTCAGGTTTTCTGATTATTTGCTCAGACACACATTGAATAAGTACAGCAAGAGGATACAACCCTGTACACACATCTTTCCTGTTTTTAAACCATGCATAATTACCTTATTCTGTTCACATGACTGCATCTGGATACATAAGTAGGACTCCCATTGTCCTCAAGGCTACCCATCTCCGGTTATGACCCACTATGCCTCTACATAGTCAATAAAACCTAAGGAAATATCTTTCGGGTATTCTCTGTTTCAACCAATATCCATAAGATGTCAGCAATGATATCCCTAATTCCACAGCCTCCTCTGAGACAGCCTGGATTTCTCACAGCCCCTGTCAATGTACTGCTGTGGCTGCACCCACTATTGAATGATCTTCAACAGTTTGCTTGCATTTGATATGGTTTGATGTTGAGCCTTAGTGCGCAGTGAGTCACCCATTGTGGCGTCTGCAGTTTGAAGCCACCAGCTGCCAGGGGAGAAAGATGAATCTTTCTGCTTCTGAGAAGATGGATAACCTTGGAAATCCAAAGGGGTAGTTCTGCTTTGTGCCGTCATATCCCTACACAACAGAATTGACTCAACAACAGTGAGCATACTGCTTAGAGGTGCGAAGAGTATGGGGTAAATGAATGAGAAGATGAGTGCAGGATTCACCTCTGCTAGTGCTGTCTGGCCAACCCACATGATCAGCCAAGACCTCACCCTCACGCATACGCCTCATTGCAATACTAGAGGACAGGGTAGGAGCACCCTTTGGGACTTCTTTACAGGCGCAGAATGCCTCTGCTTTCTCTGATGGATTCAAACTCTTGCCCATGGGAGCAGCAGTTCCACCCATAACCCATTACATAACCAGGGCTTCCTATCAGTTGGAATCCACTTGATGGCAGTGGATTGGGCACCCTGATTGAGAAGACTCCTCTCAGAGCAGGAGGCCAATAAAATCTCATCCATTTATAACACATGATGAGAAACCAAACAGTCCAACCCATGGCCGTGGAGCAGATGGTGACTTAAGGTGACCCTCTGGGACAGAGGAGAATTTCCTGATTGGGTCTCCCAGGATATAAAGGCATCTGGGGGGATTGATTAGACCACTAACCCTTTGTTTATCAGTCAGGCAACCTAATCACTGAGCACTCAGGTTTTCATAATGGAGAACAGCCTCAAATGGGTTAGTGAGTTGTTGCAGGTTTTTAAACTAAATGTTAGGGGTTTAAAGTAAACCCTGCAGAATATCCATCCTTTCTGAACTGCCCTCTACTATAATCTGATCAATACTTGTATGTGTTCAAACAAGTGAGGTTAAAATTGTTTGAACCATTTTAATAGATAAGCACTTTCTTAGGTAAATAAAGCATGCATCCTGAAACAAGTCTATACTATAGCTAAACTTGCTGCTTACAGATGCGGAAAAGGTGAAAATTTTACCAAACCTCCAGGGAAAAAAAAGACTGAATTTTTTAACTCGCTATTCAGAATTTCTGAAGGCCCATATTTTAGGAAAGATAATAATAGGTAAGAAGGTGGGAGGGACTCAGAATTGCACAGTTTAAAATTTCTGACTTTTCGTATATAATACATGGAGTCGCGTGGGTGATTTATAGACGTGGAAACACTATCTTTAGAATTATGAAAACGGCAATGGCATGCTCATTCACCCCTCTGGTGATTACACACATATATTTTTACAGATACAAAAAAGATTTAGAAATAGAGCAGGAAGCTGGCTTTTGAAGGCATTTCATTTCTAGGTTTTCCAAAACTCTAAAATATGTTAAGGAAGAGGGAGGCATCTTTTAACAAGTTCTCTTTTAACAAGTGCACTGGTGTTAACCCTTCTAGGGTGTCTGTCTCCTTTTCTTTAAGAAGAAAGCACATTTCCATAGTGATGACTCGTGACAAAGACACCTTCTCTCGGTTAGAGTGCCATGATTGACAAGGATGTGCTCAGCTCCCTAAAAGTCTGGACTTGCTCTGTGGAGCTGGGCTAGGCTGTTCTTGTCCACTCCGGGGAGTCTCCCAGGCCTGAAGCTGAGTGTGTGCAATCAACAAGCTGATCCGCAGCTCTCACTGACCCCAACTCCACGCACAAGAACCCGCCCACAAACCCACCCAGTCTAGCCCTCTGTTCGCCCGCAAGCTTTGTCAACCGGAAAAGTGACTCCAAGATGCAGTACAGACAATCCATCTGGCTTGAAGAATCAATGCCGGAAACAACCATGCCATGTCGCAGGGGCACTGAGGGATGCCAGAAACGGACTAGGGAGCTTGCCTCATGGCAGATTTGTGGATAGTCTGTGTGATACCTGTGAGTTCTAGAAACATTATAGCATTGTATTGCAGCTAGCTGCCACGGGGGCAAGTTTAACTTGTAGTGAACCCCTGTGACACAGTGTGGCTGCCCTGAAGGCCTTTCTAAGATGCCATCTTTTTTTTTCTTTTATAACAGCTTTATTGGCATATAATTCACATAACCTCAAGAAGAGGTGTACAATCATCATGACACTCAGCTTTAGAACATTTTTCATTCATGCACTCATCCATATTAGCTCCTCATATTCCACCGAACTCCCTACCGTTCTCCAAGGAAACATTAATCCAGTTACTGCCTCTATAGATTGACTTATCCTGAATTTTATCAGCAGGCAAAAAAAAACCATCTTTTAAAAACTAACAGTGATAATAAAGTAAAAGAGGGAAAAACCTCAATCAAAGCAAAAGTAAAAAAAGCTAAAAACTAAAGCAAAATTTAAAGGGATCAAAGGGAGGGGCTGAAATAATAAGGGGTTCTTAAGTCAACTGGGTCTTCAATAATCCACTTTAGGATGTCGTCTCATGGGTGCAGGTCCCCAGGTCTTTCTTCTATACAGCTCTTGTTATTGTTTTGTTGTTGTTGTTACTGCTGCCATTGTTGTTGTTGTCATAGAGACAGTTCTGATTGACAGCAACCCTACCACCCTGGCTGGATTCAAACCACCCACCTTTGTTTTCTTACCAGACATGCTTAATTACTATGCCACCAGACTCCTTGTCATGTGATATAGAGGAACAAACAAGCTACATCAATTGCAGAATCAATAATGCAGGATGCACTGTTTGAATTGAGAGCACCAAGGCTTTTAGAGACAAAATGTGAAGAGTTCGTGAGAAATGCAGTGTAGGTGGGGGCTGCATCTTCAACATCTGACAGTTCTTGGCAGAGTTCAAGCTCTTACAATTAAAAGGGGGTTCCTTCCGGTTCTCTCTTCCACAAAGTCTGAGACAACAGGACACACATTCTGGTTGTGGTTGTAACCTACTAAGAGATTTGCTTTTCCTTGTCCTGGACAGATGAGAACAGTCCCAGCATGCCTCATGCACCCACAGGCTGCCTAGTCATCACTTCCGTGTAGGCATGAATGTGAACATCACACACACACACACCTTCACATTGTGGAGCCCAAGAAACATCCTCAGGTACATTCCTGAGGTTGACTGGTTTTAATACTTCAGCTACTTTTTTTGCTTCAGCTCCTTCATGTATGCGGTGGAATCACAAATGGCCTACTCAAAGAATTGTTAATATGAAGGATGCATGTGACAGTACTATTACACTGTCAGATAACAGTGTTAATGAGACCCTGTGATCAAACAAGAGGGAACTTTATTCATCTAGCTATAAGAAGGGCATTTTGGAAACTTGCATTCTTTGCCACTTTCCAGGTCTGTGAACTGAAACAAGTTCATGAATTCTTACAGCTTTAACTTTCATAACTATAGAGTTAAGGAAATAATACCCACACTTACAAGGATGTTGCAAAAATGAACAATATGCTATGCAACCTTAGCAGAGGGTCCGACACATAGAGGATTTCCAAAAGGTAGATAACGCTGTTGTGCTAGGCCAGATGGCATCTGTAGAGCAGGAACTGCTCCTTCTGCCCTGACTTGCCCCAATGCTCTTTCTGGCTCAAGAATTGCATCCCTTCTTTAGTTATCATTGCTTGTGTACAAGGGAATGGCTAATGAGTTAGAAGGTGGTGGCCTGAAAATAAGCAATTCATGGGTTACACTTTGACTGTTTTACTTTAATTGGATTATTATTCCAGTTCCCAACCCTAAAACACACACACACACACACACAAACAATGAAATTAGGAGCCCTATTTTACTTTGTTTTTGTTTGCTAGTTTGTTTTTTAATGCTTTCCTATAAAGTCCAGGGGAGGTCAATCTACAGAGACAGTAATTGGATTAATGTTTCCTCGGGGATGTAGCAGGGGTGGTTGGGAGAATGGGGAGCTAATGAGGATGAGCACAGAAAGAGGAAAATGTTCTAAAATTGGTTGTGGTGATGATTGTATTATTCTCCTTGATGGGACTGAACTATTGAATTGTATAATAAGTGAATTATATGTCAATAGATCGATTTTATGTTTTTTAAATCGGGGGCCCTGCTTGCATAATGGCTATGTGACGCTCTGCACACCCCACCCCACCCCCATCCCCCGGCCAGGTCAGTCATTTGAAATCAGCAGCCACATCTAAGGAGAAAGACAAGGCTTTCCACTCTGATGCCAAGTTACAGTCTCAGGAAGGTGCAGAGGAAGATCCAGCCTGTCCTGTGGGGTGACTCTGAGTCACCATGAATTCGATGGCAGTGAGGTTACTGGCATAGTGGACTAGGTATTGGACTGCTCACCCCAAAGCCGGCAGTTCAAAACTACCAGGCTCTTGTTGGTAGAAAGATGAGACTTTCTGGTCCATAACAGCTTTGGAAACCCACAAGAAGAGTTCTGCTTCCTCTTAATGGGTTTTGAATCAGAATTAACATGATGGCCGTGAGTTTTTTTGGTTTTTTTTGGTTTTTTTCAGATGAAGTCAGGTCTTTTCTTCAGCTTTGTTCGTTTATTGGGCAAACTTAGGTGGGGTAGGTCTGTGCCTATGTGTTAGGCTACTTGGTGGTGAGCAGGAAATTGATCTTGGAGTTAAGAAACTGCTTGACTGCAAAGGCAAGCAAAAACAACTAACAAAACTTTATAGTACAGTTTGGGAAGTCTCGTGTCCTTTTATTCCAGGGTTTTGGTTATTTAATTTGCCTCACAGGAGAGCAGGCCAAAAAAAAGAAAGAAAGAAAGAAAAACTGTCGAGGCCTGTCAAGTATTGAACAAAAACTTTTAATTTTAAAACACAGTAAAGGAAAACAATAGCCTAAAGTCTTTCAGTAAATAAATAGAAAAGACTTCAGAACATTATTGTGATCTATTAGAAGATGGTCTTGGTGGTGGTGGGAGGGAGGCAAGGTGGGGACAAAGAGAGAAAGAGATCAACCAAATAACTAGATTGGCTTACAAAGTGAACAATATGTATGCCCATTAGTAATGTGTGCTGTCGAACAATGACATGTTTGGGTCTCAGAATATATGGTGGTCACTCTCCCTGAAAATGGTGAGAAGAAAAGGAGGGAAGGTGGGACAGGTTCTCCAAAATGGTTGTACACCATGAAAATTATAATCATTTGAATTGAATTATACAGGTAGAAGTTGTAGAATTGGAGAATGTTTCGTTGTACATCTATTTTTGCCACAATGGGAACAAAGATGCATGAATAACAATGACTAGAATGAAGAAGAAAATGCTCTAGAACTGAATGTGGTGAGAATCGTACAACTCTTCTTGATATGCTTGAATTATTGTATTGTGTGACATGTAGATGAAGTGTCAATAAAATGGTTTTTTAAAAAAAAAAAAGAAAAGGAGGGGAAGGGTAATTAGATCAATAGAAAAATGAGCCATATGAGCATGTGGCAAATAATGGCATTAAACAATTCGTATTAACATTATTAAAGGGAAACCCAACTTTGCTGTATATATGCTCACCCAAAGGACAAAAAAACTATTATTCTAACAAAGAAAGGAACAGGTGGCTGAGATGGGGGGTGGGGTGGGGGGGTACAACCTCCCATAAGGCTAACAGCAGGTTGCACATTTGCCACCCCAAGCTCACCTGACAAAAATACTTTGAGGAAGACACTTTCCAACGTCTCAAATACCTGGAGAGAAGAAGTCAGATATATTTCTGTTTTCACTAAGTACCCTCAAAGCAGCTCATGTGCCAGAATCGGTCAGTCATGCTTGCTGGATTCTATCCTGCAGACAAAAGGACACGCTGGCTGTAAGGTGAAACAACAGAGGACAAGGAGAGCAGGAATTGTAGTCCTAATGAAGTGCCTTGTGCACCACTTAAAGTTAGCATCACTCTCTATCTACCTATCCATCCATAATCTTACTTTCATGCTCACACCCTCTCAATGAGGATGCCCACTCACTTTTGCCAGGTTAACTCTGACAAAAATGAGTTCCATATTTATAAGTTCAAGTACGGGGATGAAGTCATACTGGAATGAATGTCGGTCAGTTGGCCATCAGTGGTCATTTTATCTTAGGGTGGAGGGCTGCCAAGCTTTGTCCAGGAACCCAGTGACCTGACATCCAGTTCGAGTATTTCTATTTTAATAACCCTGAGTGTCAGTGGCACTTTCTTGTCACTTAAATAGCCCCTAATTGACACTTAAATAAACACATTGAAAAGACAAAACACAAAAACCTGCAGAGACTGCAAAAGGACCTTACCTCCCCTGACAATCCTGATTGCTGAAGTCTGTGTTGCAAATGGTTCTGAACTCACTCCGGAGCTGGGAAGGAAGAATCGCCCAGCAGGGATCACTTCCAGAGCACCTGGAAGTGGAAGCAGTGAAACTGAGAGACTGCATTTGCTGTCTTGTGCTGTTTTTGTATTAAATGGACAGTCATAGGCCAGTCACAAATATAGAACACCACTGTGCCTGTCACCTAAAGACTTGTCATCCTTTGTTTCATGTATCACTTTAAGAATCAGCTGCCCTTGGGTCACACATCTGCCCAGTCTCCAGAAAGGCAATTCCTATAGGAATTCACAGGACTCACAAGAGCCATCTAGTCCTTTAAGTGCAAGCCGCTGCGGTTGCTGGTTATACATGTTCCCTTCCTCTTTGGCATTTCTGTATTTGCCTAATTCTGCCTGAATTACACTGCTACGTGGGAGAGACCTGCTCTGGTTAATTAACCAACCCAATAACTATTTTTAAACTGTATCTCTATTATGTACTTCGCACAGGACAGCCTCCCTGTGACTTCCCCTCCCTCAGCTTGTCTGTGCTGCTCCCATCCACTAAGCAATGGAAATCCCTGTCCCTCACATTTCTCATGGCTCTTTGGCACATGCCCCCTTCCAAGCAGTCTAAAGTGTCTGTGTCTTTTTAGGGCCACCCATTAGGGGCAGACACCCAACAAGCCGATGGCCTTCCTGATAATGAGCCATTATTACTGTTGGAGTCATCGGCTCCACCAACCATAGCCACCACCCTGGCCATTCTGAACTCTCCATTGTCTTAGTGATTCAGCTTCACATCCCAAGAGAGGTGCCCCACTGTTAAGAGATGGGGAAAGATCCTTCTAGGTTGTCTGCCAAGAGGAGGTTGACGCCTTAAAGAAACAGAACCATTTCAAAATCTCCGGTCTTGGTACTTCGAGTTTCCTGCCAGAAAATCCCTGCCCTTCCTTCAGATCCTTTTTAGACTCCTATCTCCCTTTGGGTAGATAATAACCTTGACTGTGGTGGGGTTCCCCCCAGTCCTCAGTGGACAGAAGGAGACTGAATGAGGACTTTGACAAGCGGTGAAACGCCTCCCCTGGTACCCAGACTGTGCAGGTCTTCCCCTCCAGCGTGCCTTGCCCAATATCAGGCTGCCCGGAGATGCCCAGGAGAGGCATTGCTTGCTAGCTTGAAGCTGGAGAGTGACAAGAAAGTAGTTCTGTGGTATTTTAACTGGTCCTTTCCATAGGTCAAAAGGCTTACTCCGTCAACTTCTTCCTGGGTACCCTATTAAATTGATTTTTTTTAAAGTGTTAGCAACTATTGCATGATCCCATCACTGCTCCTCCACACCCCAACCCCATTTTTTTGGGGGGAGGGGCATCACTGCTCTCCGGTGGTGGGAGTAGGAGGCCCAGCCCCACTGCTGGAATTGAACCTCCGTCCCAGTGGGCCGCAGTCCCGCGCACAACCACTACGCCACCAGGGCTCAGCCCCCCATTTTGTTGTAAGGACAACAAACATGAGGAGATTCACCGACACATAACAGATTCTGAGTGAAGAATGAAGAATATAACCAGCACATGCACATCGCTGGCTTCTGGACAGGATCTGGAGAGCGCTCACAGCTCTCATGCAGAAAGGGCACGCACAAGGCACTGTCAGTGATTGAAGGCACAGCGATGAAACCAGACTTTCCTTCACCTGCTAGTCACTTGTTGCAAGAACACAGTCTCAAACCTCTGTGATTAGATTGTCCTTCTTATCCAGGTCCAGTCCACCCCTATCCTGTGGTGGCCTCTTTCAAGGAGAGCAGAGCACCGCTGGGTCCTCACTGGTTATGGAAGGGAGACTGATGTGATCTACCTTGTAGTGTCTACCTCATCTGGTTCTTGGAAGTGGATCACCGGGCCTTTCTTCTTGGTCTTAGTATGGAAGCTCTGCTGAAACCCTTTCAGCATCATAGCAATGTGCAAACTTCAATGAACAAATGGCTGTTGGCCATGTGTGAAGGGCATTGGCCAGGAATTGAATCAGGGCCTCTCATGTGGGAGGTAAGAATCCTACCAGGGTAACAGCACTCCCCATATGATTGAGATCAAACCAAACCTATTGCTCCGGTTGACTCAGACTCATGGGGGCCCTGTACTGCAAAGTAGAACTGCCTCTCAGGTTTCCAAAGGTGTCAACCTGTAGGGAAGCAGACGACCACAATTCTCAACAGATTGTTTAGGGGTTTCCACTGTTAATCTCAGCAGGAAACTGCATAACCATTGGGCCATCAGGGATCCTCACAATTGGGTCAAACCACTATAACTAGGCTTCTGCAAGTCAACTCAAGTTTTACACCATGACACCTTGGCTGCGAGGTTTCCAGACAAAGGGGGTTGGGAGAGGGAGGAAGTCTCTGCTTCTTTGGACTTTGAGTTAGCGTGTCTCTTTCACATGATTTCCAGGCCAGTAGATGAAAGACTATGGGAAAATGAAGGCTATATAGTCATGATTAGTTTATTGACGTGAACAGGAGCCACCATTAGCCTATGCATGACTAATAATTAGTCAAGATCCCAAACACCAGTGGACAGCAAACAGACATTTGATAATCAAAGAAATCCTATTCTAATAACTGATTCATTTAAATTTGCTTAGCTCATGCTTAAGTCATGTGTCTTATTCCAGCTATGAATAAATAAAAACCTAATGCTCATGAGATCCCCTCAGATGGGCCTGATTGGCTTTTGTGTACTTAGAAAAGATGCCTATGAACTTGTTCCAAGCCATAAATGATGCATATGGCTCTTTGGATACATTGTCTCTATGAGAAGGAGTATAATAAAATACCAGTTCAACCAAAATGCCCATCGATTGAAGAACAGATAGACAGCCTTTCCACAGACTTACAATGGAATCCTACGCATCACGAAAACACCAGAATGGAAGCATCAAGTGCCTCATGACAGGGATCCACCTGGAGAACATGATGCTAAAGGAAATTAATCAATCACAGAAGTGTAAGTCCTTGATGAAATGACTGTTATATGGAGGGACAAGCAAGCCAAAGACTTTCATCCCAAAGGGACCGGATTTGGAGATTACCAAGTGGGGGAGGTCTAGGAGGGACAGATGAAGCAATAGGCTAAAAGACTAAGAAGTAGTAACTTGGGAGAAGAGGAGAATAGTAATTCAAAAGAGGGGAAGAGAAATGATAGGAGTAGGGGAAAGGTAAGCTATCAAAGGGTTGGTAAATAGTTTAATTTACCCTGTTGAATACAGAGTTGATTGGGAATGTAAACTTAGTACACACTAAAAAAATTGCCAATAAACATTTGTAAATACCAGTTTGTAGTAACCTGGCACTAATGAGTTCCAGCCTGATTTTAAGGGAAGAATGGTACCAGGAACTCTCAGGGAATACTACTAAACCAGAATTCATATCCTAAAGAAGGTCTGTCCTAAAGATTTACAGTAGTTTAAAGCCACCCAGCGGCATTTTGAGAGAAAGATCTAGAGATCTACTTCTAAGTATTTCAGCTAAGAAAACTTCATGAAACATGACCCTCTGTAAAACATATGGGCCACCACGTGCCAGGAATCCACTCAACAGCAGCAGGTTTGATTTGGTTCATATCCTAAAACTTGATCTTTAGTAAAAGGAAGATAGGGTGATGTATTAGTCCGGGTTGACTAGAGAAACAAATTCTTAGACACTCATATGTGTATAAGAAAGTGTTTTATATAAAAGAGCAATTGTATATTGAGAAAACATCCCCGCCAAGTCCATAAGTCCGATATTAGCCCATATGTCTGATATCAATCTATAAATTCTTCCTCACGAAACACACACAATGATACCAAATGCAGGAATATCATAGGCCAGTGAGTGGAAAGTCTTGTCAATCCAGTGGTGGTGGAAGCTTCTCAGAAGTGGCAGGGGTTTCCACATGGCTCCTCCAGCTCCAGGGCACTAGGGTGATTCCATGTGTCTTGTCAGCAGGAATGTCTCACAGGAAGTGAGCATGTGTACCACTTCCAGGAAGCTATTTATCTCCTGAGTGTCTCCAAATGATGTCATCAAGCTTCAACCTGATTGACAGGCTAAACTCCACCCCTTCACTCTTAATAGTTTCAAATTGACAATAGATTATGCAACTACCACAGGCGATAAAAAATAGTTTTCTTTTTAGAGAGCTGATACTTGCTGCTTTGATTACTAAGCTTAGTCTAGGACATTCTGCCATTGACTTTCACAAGGGTGGTTTGTGTGGAGAGATAGTCTTTCATTCCACCCCTTCTACACCCATGGTCTCAGTGAGAGCATATGATCATTCTGACATACCTTCAGTGATTTTATCTCAGTTTGTCCTTTGACTCCAGGTGACTTGAAGAAGCTAGGTAGCAGATTACTGAGAATACATTTGCTAGATAGGAAGGGCAGGCCAAGCAAAATAAATAATGACCTCCTCTCTCAGGAATCCTTTTTTTTTTTTTTTAAGTATTTACTTCAGAGAACCCTAAAGCACTCTTCCCCTCTTCTCCTATTCCCTCTCATTCCAATTCAACCACAGTCGTTGTCCATCTACAGAAATAGCCCTTAAGGAGTAGTTGGGAAAGGAATAGATGCCATCATGAGCTGGCACTCAAGTCTGGCCCAGTTGTAGTTACTCAACAGTTCTCCCAATTCTTGAACATTGTGGTCCTGTCCCGAACATTTCCATATTAAGGTCTCTCCTCTGTCCTCAAATAAGGATAAGTCATTATCCCACATTCATACGGATCATCTGTACTACAATACAATTTTCAAGCCTCAGTATCTCAATCCAGTGACAACTCCATAGGGATAAAATTCTTGCTCCAATGACTTTGAAATGTCAATATAGCCTATTTAAGTAGGTCTAATCTTTAACAAATACACAGGCACTGTTTCCTAGAAAGTAAACATTTAATTAATAAATTTTTGTCCCCTAAAGTCTCTTAAATAGCTCCGGTGTTGCAGCGGAGGCCTGAAAGGATAGTGGATAACCACTGGGTGTGTAACAGCAAGATCAGCAGTTCAAAACCACCAACTACTTGACAGGGGAAAGATGAGGCTATATGCTAAGTCAAGACTGCAGCCTTTGCTCCCATGAAAAGTTATAGTCTTGGAGCCTCACAGGAGCAGTTCCACCCTGTCCTATAGAGTTCCTCAGAGTTGGAGTTGATTCAATGGCAATGAATTTGGTTTTGCTTGATTCGTGTTTTGTTGTTGTTGTTGTTATTTACTAGAAAGAACATAGGAAGAGCTTCAATAAAAAAAAAACAGAAAATATTAAAAAACCATACCAAAGCTAGTCACATCTCTTGATTACAGTCAGAGAGAATTCACTGAAGGCTTAATCCACATGTGGGCCCTGCAAATGGGTTTGGGGCTTCCACTATCACCATTAACCTGCGAGCTAGGTTTTCATAATGTAAGCTCCAATAGTTTCCTTCCTTCAGATTTGGGTTTATTATTTTAATCCTTGAACACAAAGGATGAAGTGCTTCTTCCATGAGGGCATAGTGGTGACTCATTTAGATGAATCTTTAAGCCTTTAAGACTCCAGACATTACTTCTTCTTTTTAAAAATAGTTTCATTGGGACATAACTCACATATCGTACAATTCAATAGTATAATCATTTAAGTGTAATTGTAAAATCATTGCCATTATCAAGTGTAGAACGTTTTCTTCTTAAATACACTCCTTGTTATTAGCTCCCCACCCCCTACCTTCCCTGACATACTCCCCCCAAAAAACATTCATTTTTACTGATTCTATAGAGTCATCTATCCTGGATATTAGTGAGGCTTCAACTTCATCCACATGAAAGAAGCACACAAGTTTATGTGCTCTGAGAATTATAAATAATATAATCCATATATGAAGGAGGGTATGGTATCAAGGCTTAAAATTGTAGAGTTCTGGTTTGCATATGTCAATGGAAGCCCAAATTCCATTTGCTGGGTCCATGCCTAGATTAAGCCTCTGGTGAATCCCCTCTGGCATAGTCAAGGGATGAGATAGGCTTCTTATCTGACAGAGATTATAAAGATGATTAAAGTAGATATGGTTGTTAATATGTAGCATCTTATATGCCCCCTGCCCCTTTGACTTATTTAAAAGTCATATCAGTTTGAAAAGGAAAGAAAAAAAGTGAAAGTGAAATATGTAGACTAAGCCTCCAGCAAATTTCCTCTGAACCTAGACTAGGCATACAAATAGCCTTGTTATTATGTAGAGCGCATTGGTAAATGGATTATGGAAAATGTGGCTAGCTTAAAATTTAACACCTTATCATTTGATCTCCCTTCTGATGCATTTTAAAATCGTTCTAGTTGTTCATATTTCTACTTTCTTTTCAATGGAGGCTTTCCTTTATTTTGTTTGGTGAATGTTGTCTTGGGCAATACACTGAGTTGCAAACCACAAGGACAGCAGTGTGAACCCAAGGGAGAGAAATGAACCTGTCTACTCCCATAAAGAATCCAAAAGAGGCAGTTCTACCTGGCTGATAAGTGGGTCTGCGTCGGAATCAACTCAACGACAGTGAGAAGCTTTCTTTTAAAGAAGCCCTGGTGGGGCAGTGGACAAGGGTGCAACTGCTAACCAAAAGGTCAGTGGTTCTCAGCCACCAGCAGCCTGATGGGAGAAAGATGTGGCTGATAGAAAGAGGACAGGCTTGGAAACCTACTCTGTGCTACAGAATGGCTATGGGTTTAAGAGCTGAAGTCAATCAACAGCAATGGCTTTTAAGTTTCCCTTTGGGAGAAAAATGTATGTGGACAACATATAGTGTACTTGGCTATTTTAGAATACATATAAAAACAATAGTGTTAATTCTAGAAAGGAAGTTTAAAATTATTTCTTAGATGAGAAAAGTAAGACTCTAATTAGAAAGGTAAGGAAATGTCTCAAGGAAGTTAGTCTTCAAAATCCCTTTTTAGACATGTGACTTTAATAAAAATATTTGCTGTTGTGTACTGTTGAGCCCATTCAGACTCAAAAGAGAGCACAGAAGTGCCCCCTAAGGATCTCCTGGACTGTAATCTCTACGAAAGAGCCATAGTGGCACAGTGGTTAAGCACTCAGCTGCTAATCGGAAGGTTGGCAGTTTGAACCTACTAACCAACTTATGGAGATTTACAGCTTGGGAAATCTTATGGGGCAGTTATTCTCTGTCCCACAGGGTCACTGTAAGTCTAATCAAGTCCATCCAACAAGAATGCTTTTTGGATTTTTTTAGTTAGTCATCCTCACCAGGTATTTCCCTTCCATGAGCCCCCGGTGAATTTGAACCTTTTCAAACAAAATACAGAGGGCAAAGATTCCTAGACAGACTTGCTTAACAAACTCGTCACTCTCCTGAGTAAGCGAGAACCACATTGTGCCCAAAATCCTTCCTGTTGAAGATGATCTTCCTCCCCTAACTTGGGCAGGAGGTGATCTGGCCCGTGGGGAGAATAGGCAGACACTGCCCACAAATGGCCACAGCCTGGGACTCCCTGCTGTATCAACAGAGCCTGCAGATCCAGCGAAAGGCTCCTCTCACATCAAGCCTTCCTGGAAAATTCCACCTCAGTGGTGAATCAGAGAGAGAACTGGAGCCCGGCCAAGCTTCTTGCCGTCAAGAAGTCAAGCACTTCTTACCCATACCCCCCACCCCCAAGCTAGAGAGAGGTAGCTGTGGGGACAGCCGACTAATAGGGTTTTACTGACAATTTCTCCCAACTCAGCCATGGTGATTTCTTCTAAGGCTTGGAGAAGGCTTTAGGGAGGAGAAAGAAGTCCAAGGTGTTGAGTGTGACATTATTTCCTGGACACGTCAACGAGAACTCTGGGGAGACCCTTCTGTCTCATCCCTACCCTGCTCAGCCCAGCCTCGGTATCCATCCGCTCTCATCCTGAGAAACACACACACACACACACACACACACACACACACATACCCTCTAGTTTTCCCTCAGATTCCTTCCTACCACACAGAAGTAAAAAAGGCTCCCATTGCAAGGGTAGAAGATAAGATCTTGAAATATTAATTGCTGCGTTTGCTTGTCTTGCAATTCTTCTTGACCTTTCCCCCATGGACTGAAGCAGCCGCTCTGAAGAACTGGAGTTGTTATGACTGAAAGGAAGGCGAAGGAGATACAGGAAGGACTATATCTCAGATGTTTTGTTTTCACTCAAGGTCAGAATGAAAGGCGCGCGCGTGTGTGTGTGGGCGGGGGGCGGGGGGAGGGAGGGGGTGTAGGCAGAGGATCAAAACGTTTAAAGAAACGAGGATTTTCGGGGGGTGGGGTCAGTGCCGGGAAGTCCCCTGCACACTGCCATTCCCAGACACCCCCGGGGCAGGGGGGCGGGATGTTCTCCGGAACTTCTATGGCCTGCTCCCACAGCACCCACGATAATCCTGCCGTCTTCCTTCCCTAGGCTGTTGCCGGGGCCTTTGAACGATAAAAGCGGATTTGCCATCGTTGAAGAGCCTGGTGGTCCAAGAGTTCAGGCACGTGTCTAGGAGAAGGTCTTGCCCAGCTCTTTCCGAACATCCTGGACAAAGGGGGCTTTTCTGCCTCTTGGACCCCATGCTCCTGCCCCATGGTCATCTCCGTGCAGCCTGTCACTCCCCAAGCCTAAATGCCTGCTGCTGTCTCAAAAACCACCTCCAAACGCACCTCCTTGGAGCCACGTCCTTCATACCCCTCAGCGCAGGGTGCCTCCTACACTGAAGGTCCCACCCGACGGGGTTGATGTCACAGGCATGGAGGGTGGGATTCTGACACACCTGTTGGAGAAATGCAGTCAATCCACAGCACCTCTCATAGGAGAGAATGGCGGGACCCTCCCCTCCGTGGCCACGTGGACAACCCCTTGGCGGACGTCCCACCACGGGAGATGGGCAATGATGTCAGGGGAGGGGGTGCGGCGAGCAGTAGTGCCAGGGAAGGAGGGGAACCGGGGGGATAGGAGAGATTCATCCTAAGTCTGCCCAGTGGCTGGAACGACGTGAAGCTTGATGTCAGCCTTTCCCAGTAAGCTCGGGATTGGTGTAGAGGACAGGAAGAGGCTGCACCCCAGGGAGAATGGTTGGTTCTTATTGCTAACCTCCATTCATTGAATGCCTCCTTACTCTGTGACAGGCGCAGCATGATGGACTCCCGAAGCTTTATTTCATTTCATCTTGACAACCAGCCAAATGAACTACAGATACTTTAAGGATGAAGAAACCGTACCACTGCTTCCGATTCTCAAACGCCATGACCTTCCCAAACCAGATAACACAGAGTAAGAATACACATCTTCCAAAACACTCTCTTTCTCGTACATTATCTACCTTGATGGTGCATTCTATTGTCTATTGAGCGCCAATCATTTGTGCCATGAAGTTGGCCATGATGGCACTTTAATAGAAACGTGAACAAGGATGGTTCCCCAGGGTGACATAGATGAAGATTGAAGGGCCAACATGGGATTCTGCAATGAGTTAGTTAAAAAAAAAAAAAAAAAGCAGCCCCGAGACTTACCTCTGCCCACGAGGAGTGTCTATAAGCGGGCACCCTACATCCACCATCCCCGGCAGCCTTCCCTTAAGAACCCAGAGGTTCAGGAAGCATTTCTAGAGTTTTGTCATTGGCAAAAGAGACGGGTTCTTCATTTGCACCCGAGCACAATCCTTTCCAAGAGGAATCTGCTGGGAATTCCTCCACGTGGCCTTTACCCCATTCTCACTCAGAATGAACGTACGGTAAGTCAACAGGCTTTGTCTTACGTCTCATTTCAGAATGCTTGATATAATGTCATATCAGTTCCTTTAATTCGTTTCTTCTGTGTATGTAAACCAGCATATTTCTGCACCGTTTAAGAGAAAAGAAAATGAGTCCGTATGAGCCGCCAGCAGCTGGCTGACAAACTTGAACTCTGGATAGGCTGGAACTGGTCCAGACTTTGCATGCAGAGTTCGTTTTAGGTTAGCTTAAAAGAAAAGAAAAATGGGCTCAGATCCTGTTTCCCAAATTCAAAAATGAGGAGTTAAGATTCCCTTCAGAAATGACAGCAGGGTGGCTGGATAAGCCCATTTGCCGAGCACTGTGAGATGTCCACTTGTTTCTCTGCAGGAGACCACAAGCAAAGTCAACAACTGCTCAGGTTTGTCCTCTGACAAGTCGGTGACTCCATGAAAAATGTAAGGCCCTCTTTTCTCTCTCTATCTCTCTCTCCCTTTTATTGAAATCTGCTGTCTCTACAGACTACAGAATTTTTTTGCCCCATCTTCTTCCTGCTCATTTTCACTATGAGTATCGTCTATTAGACTGAGGCTAAGTTGAAGAATAAAAGCCTTCTCTTTTTTGACTCTGTGTCTTACTGTTGGTGTGTAATAAAATGGCTGTGTTTTAAGTCTTTGTCAAAATGGCAATAGCCATTTTCACTTAAACATAATAAGTAATCAAACTAAAAGACTATACAATGCAGAACGTCTTTTAAAAATAGGTTAAGATCATCCCAAGTTCTATTAGAGAAAATGAATCACTATAATCATTTTAATGTATCTGCTCTGAGCCTTTTATATTTTTTAACAACAAAAAATATACTTCTTATATAAATTATTTAGTACCGTGATTTTTACCTACACATAATTTTCCCTTTCTACAGATCAACGTCACAGTTTCTAAGAGGTGTATAGTATTGTAGTGTGTAAATGTACTTCCACTTATACTACTAGATATTTTTGTGATATAGATTATGCTTCAATGAAGCTTCTTGTACAGCATCCTTTTCTTGGGATAATTTCCTAAAAATAGACTCTGCTTCAGCAGGCAGAGGCATTGAAAACTCAAGACCTTTGAGATCTATTGCTAATATGCAATGCCTCATCAGCACGACCACCCCTTCCCCCAGCAAAGGTTGCACTCATTCAAATCTCACTAATTTTTTCCGAAAAAGTTTTTTCTTCATACTCTGAAGAATATGGGCTGTAAGATATTTTTTAATGTTTTCTCATTTCACAGATAAAATTGGCTGTTCTATATGGTTTTGCATTCTTTGCTTTTGATTTCACTTGCTTACAGCTCTTCATATTTTTTCTTTCAAACTGCTCATGTTTATTTTGCTAATTGACATAGTCTTTCCTAAAACATAGGAACTTATTACATATAAAGATGACATTTTCAAAAATGTGTTATACCCAGAACTTTATTGTCCTGGAATATGTTAATAGCTGTTCTGGGAGCGGGGGTAGTGGTGGTCAAATTTAACACATCATTTGCCAAACCAAACTGACATCAGACTTTTTTTTCAGAGGATATCCATCCACTGACATCATTCAGAGTTCTGGTGTTCTAGGCACCAGCATTTGAAATATTGTCCTGCTAAGGATAGGAAGCTTTGATCTGTTGCAGATATTACAGGGTCTCCTCCCCACACCCCCTCCAGCCTCTGTTGCCATTAGTCTTTTTCTCCACATGAATTTTACTTTTTTACATACAGCTTTTCATTTATGTACTCAAATCTCTTAGATTTTCTTAGTTGGATAACTTAAAAATAAAGAAGCCATACTTCTTTGATTTAGATCCTGGCCTGACTACTGATGGGGACCTTCGGAAAATAATTTCTCTGTCTTGATTCAGTAATCTGGAAAAGAGGAGAAGTAGGTACACGACATACCTCATTAGGTGGTTGAAGGGTTGAAATTGCTCAATTGGGGTAAAGCACTTGAAGTGTCTCTGCAACAGAACGGGAGTACGGAGTGGGCCTGTGTTCCTTTTTTGCATGATGTAAAAAGTCATTCTCCATAACTTCATTTTTAATCCTATTATTTTTATGGAAATCCATACTTTCTTTCATTGGCTAGTCAGGTTTTTCCAATCCCATTTATTGGCTCATATTCTCCATAATATATTCTACTATATTCTACATTTGGATTCCACTCTCCCCCCTTTCTGGTCAGTCTATTCTGGTAAAAAGGCTCCTTCTTTCCCCTGCTTTCTCAGAATCCGTGCCTTTGGAGTGCATGCTTGACTCATCAAAAACGTGTGTAGACATTGAGGGGAGGGCTTTGAATTTGCAAGTTCAACCTACAAATGAGGTTATTTTTAAAGTGGAGGAGAGAAAAAAAAAAGCTTACATCTGTTGAAAACCCAGAGCAAGCAAATGATTGTGTCAAATTCTTTCATTAGACTCCCCAGATTCCTACCTGAGGCCCTACAGCACCACTCAAAATTGCATGCACATTGAAACCACGGTGATGCCACCATCTCCATAGCAGGATGGCTAAGATGAACAATGCAGAAAGTCCCCAGCCTGGCAAAGATGAAGAGCAGCTAGAATGGTATTCATTTTTGAAAGACCATTTGGCAGCATCTGAGAAAACAGATAAATGAGGGGCCTTTGGAAAGTTCAAGGGACTGTTTCATTAATCCATTTTTGAAGCCTTCTCATACATACCCCATGACCTAGTTTTCCACTCCTAGCTCTACTCAGGAGGACTGTTATCTATGGAGTCCCTGGGTAGTATGAGGAACTAATGGTCTCAGCTACTAAGAAAAAGTTAGAAATTTAAGTTTACCTCAGGGGTAGATTGAAAGAAATCCTTGCTAATCTACTTCCAAGAGATTAGTCACTGAAAATTCCTTCAAGCACTTATCTACTAGGACATAAATGGGGTCACCAAGTGTCATAATGCATTTGATGGCAATTGGGTGTTTTTGTTTATTTGTTTGTTTCACTATAGGGTCATTCACTATGAGTTGAAATTGCCTCAATGCTGGTTGAGTTTGGGTTAGGTTTTTGGAATTTCTTTGTGTCCTTCAAGAAAAAGAGCAGAATGTTCACAGCTTTGCTAGTTGTAATGGACAAAATATGGAATAATAAAATGAAACAGTAAGAGGACTTTTTAAAAAATGAAGCATATATATATATATATGTATGTATGTATGTATATGAAGGTTAGTCCAAAAGTATTGCTACTGGGGTTCTGTTCATACACACATGGATTTCTACCAAGTGTAGCTAATTTACACAAGTCTGTGTCATCAGTGAATGGCTGCAGACAAGGTCTCTCAGCAATACATTTGTCTTTGCCTCATTAGAGTTGATTCAGAAAAAGGTCCAATCAGGAAAGTAGATTCCAGATTCAGAAAAAAAAAGGCCAATCAGGAAAGTGGATTCCAAGGGGATCTGCTGAGCCAGCAAACACAAGGCAGAGAGGTCAGCTCAAAAGCTTATGTTTTCTGCTGTAAGAGCCCCCAATAAAGTGATTATTTATAACAAGAAGAAAGTATTATGATTTCTTTTGGCAGAAGTGGGGGATTCAGGGGAAGGGGTGATTTTGATCAATTTTTCCAAAGAGTATAGGGTAATCATGAGGATTTACTAAGAAGAAGTTCGTTTGTTTTCATTGAAAATGACACTAGTGAAAAAAAAGGCCAGGAAAATTGCATCCAGGAATTTGTATGACAATATATACATGGTCATTCTTGAGAATAGCAAGGGCTCTTCAGAAATTTCATAGGAAAACCTTACCCACTCACCCTAGAGTCCTAATCTTGCCCCTTCAAACCTCTTTTTGTTTCCATAATCCACAGGAACATGGTTTGAGATGCTCAAGAAAACACAAGCTGCCATCTTGGCATGAAGTGAATCATAAGGCTACAGAATTCCTCGGGGGAGGGTTAGAGATAGGAAGACAGGTAATAGACCTCGAGAGAGGGTATATCAAGAAACAGCAGGTGTCCATCTTGATGCTTTTATTTAATAAAGGTTTCCATGATAGTGTAACAATATGCTTTTACTTACCCAGTGTGCGTGTGTGTATGTATATATGTGTGTGTATGTGTGTGTATATATGTGTGTGTGTGTGTGTATATATATATATATATATATATATATATATATATATCTGCAAAAGATCAGGAGTTCAAAACTGCCAGATGCTCCAGGGGAGAAAGGTAAGTTTGTCTGTTCCCATCAAGATTTACAGTCAAAGAAATGACATGATAACAGTTAGCTTAGATGTCTTATATGTATATAAATATAGGTGTATCTATTTAGATAGATAGATAGATGTATATACATGCTGTTATTGTTACTGTGTTAGATGCCATCAGATTGGTTCTCATAGTGATCAAATGCCAATAGTATGCAACACTGCCACCATTCTCATAACTGTTGCTATATTGCACCAATTGTTACAACACTGTGTCAAGCCATCTTTCTAAGGGTCAGACCATCTTTTCAAGGACTTCCTCTTCTTCACAGACCAAGCATGATATTCTTTTCCAAGGACTGGACCCTGCTTCTAATGTATTGAGTAGGTGAGACGAAGCCTCACCATCTTCTCTTCTAAGGAACATTCTGACTGTACTTCATCCAAGAGAGAATGTTTGTTTTCTCTGACCATCAGTACCACCTGCCTACACTGTAATTCAAATGCATTGAGTCTACATCAGTCTTTTTTTAAAATTCATGCGAGGCACCTGGAAATACTGGAATTTGGGCCAGGGACACCTCAGTCTTCAAAGTGACATCTATACATAAATATGTGAGTGTGTGTGTGTGTGCGTTCTATTGGTTGTGTTTCTCTAAAGACCCCTCCCTGATGTGCATCAGGGCTGAAAACAAACGGTCCCATTGATGAGGAGAGGTTCGTACAGCCTCTTGATTATAAATTGTCCCAGATATGACATCTTTTCTGGGACAAGAGTGGGGAAAAAAGAACAAGCAAAAGAGATGTAAAGGCTTAGCATAGTTCATTTTAATCCCAAGGCTGAAGAGACTTTATATATATACACACGTTATGTGCACTTTGGTTTAATTTATTGTTCTTGGACTGAAAAGGAGAATATGGAAGATGAAGAGTTGGCAAAATATTTTTAAATAAGAGAGGAATGGGTTTCTGGAACGATGCTGCCAGAATGTCTTGAAATATGTTTGGCAAGTAATGCATTAATCAGATAAAGGAGTTGTAAAGTGAAATTTGATGGGGATGAAAGATAGGTTTTTGGAGAGGTGGTGGGAACAGCAGACTGAGATAGCAACGACAAACTGCAATAACATTCTCCTGAAACCCAGTGCCAATCACCATGCAACTCCCCAAAGAAAGCTCTCCTGGGAACCAGGAAGACCTCGGCATAATGCTGACCGATATGAAGGGTGACATGCATTTAAGACTTTTGTTCACAGATGGAATTTTTTTTTTCAAGTTTCACTGTGATGGCTTAGGGTTTGTGTCAACCTGGCTGGACCACGTTTCTGAGTCGTTTGGGAGAGCCCTGGTGGTGTCACGGTTTTGCGTTGGCCTTTTATCTGCAAGGTCAATAGTTTGAAACCACCATTCGCTCTGTGAAAAAGACAAGGTTTTCTACTCTCATAGACATTTACAGTTTTCAGAAACTTACAAGGGCAGTTCCACCCTGTCCTATAAGGTTGCTATGAATCAGACCTGCCTCGATGGAATGGAAGCTTTGCTTTAGCCCAGCGATGTAATGAGAGTCAATCAATTGTTAAGTTTCAATAATGCGTAAGAGGAGGGTGGATGCAACACTCCTATTGTGTCCTGTTTCTACTATAAGTGGACACTGTGGAAAAACTTATTTTTATGTGATTAACAGCCAGAACCTAACTCACAGCACCACCAGAGCTACTTAAGATATCAATAAGTAGTTCCAATTCAAATTCCTTTTAAAATTCCTTTTGATAAAATTCTGGTCTAGCCCAGGAGGAAGTTTAGGTTTCTTTCCTTGATCACCTCCTCTTGAGCTTGTCCTTGGTCACTTTCAGCTACAAGTACCACTCTTGGCTCATCTCCTTAAGGTTTCTATAGCCTCTACACTGTGTGTTCTCTTGACTCTGACTCTTTTAAGGAATGCAGCATCTGTGGGTAAAGCCAGTGAGAGAACATCAGTTCTAAAAATACAGCCAACCAGCCTATTACTCCCTGTCACATCCTGCTTGGTATTGGTGTGCCCCAATATGAGAGGGCTCTTGCTGATCATCACTGCATTATATATATATATATATATATATATATATATATATATATATACACACACACACACACACACACATATATGTGTGTGTGTATCCTCCCACAAGCTCTTTCTCATCATGTAGTTTATATGAACAAAATTCCTGACAAGTAATTAGTAGATGAGAGTTCATGCTGTTTCAGTTCCTGCCGGCAGATTTCACTACATTGCTAGCATCTTCTTGATATAGCACAATTTGACGTCCTCACTGAGGAGACACTGTGCCTAAGGTGAAAGACTGGGTAAAAACAGCTGGTGTTAGTTCAAGAAGTCATGGTGCCTTGAGGTCTTGCTTATGATGGCTTTTCCCTTTCCTGTTTTCAAAGGACTCAAAAGTGTAGAGAAGGGACTTCCCTTTTCTTATGACTCACTCACTGCTATCAAGGTGAGATCGACTCAGAGTGAGCCTATAGAACCTGGTAGAACTGCCCCTCTGAGACGGTAATTCTTCTCAGGAGGATACAGCCTCGTTTTTTTTCTCCCTCAGAGTGTCCAGTGATTTCGAAGTGCGGTTCTTTGGCATCACTGCCCAACCTGTAACTACTATGTCACTGGGGATCCCTTTTTCTTACTAGCTATGACCTTATGTTCTTGGGTCAGAGAATAATTATATTAATGATATGTTCTTAAATCTCCTGTAGTCCACTAAACCAGTAGTTTAGTGGCCCAAGACTTTCTAAACTTTGTAAGACAGAGCCAGTAGGACTGAAAACTAAATCAACCGCCCACTTCCTACTGAGTGTACTCTGACACATGGGAAGGTCACCTGTGGAATAGAACCAGGGTCTTCAATGGCTGATACATTAGAAGTGATTGCAAGGCTTTCCTTCTGAGGCACCTCTGGATAGACTCCAATATCCAGCCTTTCAGCTAACAGCCAACTGTATGAATCCCATTTGCACCACTGGGAGATCAGCCAGTACCACAAAGCACTGTGTCTGGACTCTCCTCATGAATTCTTCTCTTGAGGCCATTCCAGATCCTGCAGATTGAGATCTGGAATTTTTCTCTAGCGTGAGACAACTCAAAGCTCTCACGAGCTTTGACTCATTGTTTTCCATTCTTCTCCAAGTGGCCTCTCTCTCTCTCTGAAACACACCGCAGGGCACTCTTTTAGCTGTGGACATTTGCTTATTTCCACCCATTCCACAGTAACACGATGCTACAGATGGTTTTCTTTTCCGCATGCTAGCTGAATGATCACTGAAATCTTGTCTGTCTTCTCACAAGTGCTGCAGGTCTGGTGTGAGCCAAGTCCTCCTCACCTTGGTCATCCACGCCCTGGAGAGATCTTGCAGTTCCTCTGGTTCTTTATTTCCCAGTTTGTTTCATTAAGTGAAAGAAACAGGGTGACTATCTCTGGTATATGTGACACTTTTGGGGGGGGCGGTATGTGCTAGCTGTTTCCTCGAAAATTACTTCAGACTTGCCACATAGGTATTCTCTCTCTCTCTCTCTCTCTCTCTCTCTCTCTCTCTCTCTCTCTCTCTCTCTCTTTCCCCTCCCCTCCCCTGACTGGCTTTTAAAAAATGATTTACTGATTTCTCTTAAAAATCCTCCAAAATCAGTTTATAAACAGCAGTCCTTCTCCTTCCCTCAAGAGCTGGTTAGAAATTTGCCCGTCACAGTCCTATGGCTGTGAGCACTCCCACAGGCTGCCTAGGGTTTCTTCCTCCATCTGCCCTTTCAGCGGGCAGGGTTTTCCTGGAAGCCATGAATGGCCTCAGACACCAGGACCCAAGGCTGTCTACCAGCCACCTCCTCCCCTCCACCTCGGATCCCTGCCCTGTCCATACTTCCAGCATCTCAGAGGTACCTTCTGGCCCTGATCAGAAGTATCATCTTACCCTGTCTCAATGCTGAAGAAGTGCTTCTTAGAATAAGCTCTGTTTTCAATATCCAGCAGCTTGAGTGAATGAGTGACCAGTATCTCCAATGGAGTCTCTAAGACCTGGACTGTTTATAAAGAATTTTGACAGAGAGAGATATGGATTCATGTGCAGTCAAACCCCAAATCAAAAGAGAGAATATTACTAGCACACCAAAGCCCCCATAATTTTCTTTCCCAGTTGTTCTAGATTTTTAGTTTTACCTGATGATATACTTTAAATATATAAGCATATAGCATATACACTCTTGCATCTGGCTTCTTTGGTTCAATATTATGTTTGTAAAATTCATCCATATCATTGTCTGTGGTTGTAGACAATGCATTGTTAGTTTTGACTCCACACTGTTTAGAGAGATTTGTGTTATAAATTGGCTCATGTGATTGTGGAGCAAACGTCTGCACACTTCCCTGGGATAGACCAACAGACTGAATTCTCAAGCATGTTACAGCCTTGAGACAGAATTCATCCTTGTCAAAGACAGCTTATTTTTTTTTGCTCTTAAGGTCTTAAGTACATTGGGTAAGATCCACCAACTTTTGCCAAATGTAAAGTGCTTTAGTTAAGATCAACTAATTGAAATGTCAAGCATACCAGGAGAATACCTTCTTGCTATATATACTCTAATGTTTGACCAAACAATTGGATATCATAGCTTTATCAAGTTGACAAATTAACCATCGCATCAGAATTTCAAATAAAGTCACCAAGAGCACGTGAGAAAATGCTGCTGTCTGAGTGATATGGCACACCAATTAAATCAAAACACTTGCTGTGGCTTATCTTGTACCACAATGACTTATGTTTTGCTGTGATGCTAGAAATTATGCCACTGTTGGGGCTGAGCCCCAGTGGTGTGGTGGTTGAGTGAGAGACTGCGGCCCACTGTCTTGGTGTTCAAATCCAGCAGCAGCTGTGCAGGAGCAAGGCTGAACCTCCTACTCCCACCAGAGGGCAGTGATGGCCCCCCAAAAAATACTCTTTTCTCCCTCCCATATTTTGGAGCTGAGCCTCAGTGGCATAGTGGTTGTGTGCAGAACTGCAGCCCACAGGGTTGGCAGTTCAAATCCAGCAGCAGCTCTCCAGGAGCAAGGCTGGCCCTCCTACTCCCACCAGGGGGCAGTGATGCCCACACAAAAAAAGAAATTATGCCATTGTTATTACAAGTGCTAACAGAAAGTTCATAAAAACTTCCAGACTAAGAGAGACTAAGCAGAAGAAACCATGACTCCACATCTAAGGAATCAATCTCTGAAAATCTAATAAATAGAAGCAGAACTTGGTCTGATAGAGTGCCAGAAAATGGGTCTCTCAGGTTGAAGTTTCTCAAACTACAACTAAGAATGAGAGATTGCCTCAGAATAGAGTCAACTAATGGTTTGGAATAAAGTGTTCAGGACCTTGATTGGCTGATCGGCACAATTGAAACTGGAACATTAGCTGCAAATACCCATTCATAAACAGAATGAGAGAAAACTACACATTTAAAATCTGGAACAATGTGTATCAGGGTTGTATCCTTTCACCATACATGTTCCATCTGTGTGCTGAGCAAATAATATGGAAACTGAACTATATGGAGAACACAGGATGAGCCTGGGGGAGAGCTCATTAACAACCTGCAACATCCAGGTGACATATCTTTCCTTGCTGAAAGCCAAAGGGACTTCAACTACTTACTGATGAAGATCAAGGATCTTGACCCTTGATTGTGGCTCACACCTCAATGCAAAGAAAAACAGAAATTCTCACAACTGCACCAATAGGCATCATGACACATGGAGAAAAGGCAGAGCTGTCAAGGATTGCATTTCATTTGGATCCACAATCAAAGATCATGAAAGCAGCATTGAAGAAATCAAATTACTTATTGCATCAGTCAAACCTGTGGCATGATACCTCTTTCTAGTATGAAAGTCCAACAATGTCACTGTGAGGACTCGGGGGCTTCTGACTGAGCCCTGGGCATTTTCCATGACCATATATGCATGAAAACTAGACAATGGATAAGAAACACTCAAGAGGAATGCATTTGAATTATGGAGGTTGCGAAGAATAACAAAATGAGCACAGACTGCCAGAAGAACAGATAAATCTGTCTAGGAAGGCATACAGCCAGATGCTCCTTAAAAACAAAAAAGACCAGACTTTGTCTCCTGGACCAATTCCTGGAGAAGGACATAAATAGGGGGTCATTAAAAATGAGGAAGACTTCATTGACACAGTGGCTGCAACAATGGGCTGGTATAGCCCTTCGCCAGATCCTGTTTCCTTCTGTTGTCTATAGGGTCCCCATGAGGGAGAACCAGCCAGATGCCCCTGACAGGGACAACAGCTGGACGATGGATATTTCTCAAAACTCTGAAGGTGACTCTAACGCTCAGCAGCGAGGAAGAGGAACCGCTGTTGTGAGCCAGAGTTCCACGTGAGCCTTTGTTTGGCATTTGTGTGCAGCCAGGTGTCATCCCACACATTCTTGAAGGAAAGAAATAGCACAGGATTCTCCAACCACATCATTCACATTCACCCACTCACTGCTTCTTTCCAGCTTTGAGGTAGGGCTCTTTTCTATCAGGCACCTCCTGAGAACCTAAGTGCTCTCCACCTCTTTCATGAACTCCTCTGCAAATCTCTTAGGAATTAGCACTTCTATCACCAACATTCATTCAGAAAATGCAAATCCTCTCTCTGCCTTGAGTTAATCATGTCCTCTTTCCCCAGGGTGATTCAGACATTCAGAGTTCCCTGACAATGAGTGGCAGGTGTGTGGGCCTGTGGACACGGTTGCCTGTTTCATTGATAGCAGAACACACTATGAGAAGCAACAGAGAATGACAACCAGCATCTTTCCAAACATGAAAAAAGAAAAAAAAGATGAGACCTGTCTCTGGGTGCACATTTTGATTTATTCAGATTTCGGATTGTGTTAACATGCACTGAATCTATCCACTCTAACCTGTTTCCGTCAATCCTCTTTTCAGAAATTGCAGGCTTATTTTCAAAGCATTGAGTTAGAGCATTCTGCTGCTCCCTGAAACTATCAACAATTATATTTAGGGCGTGAAATGCACCTGGATATAAGACCCATGCAATTTTAATGTCTGCCAGCCTATTAATAAGTACACGGGAAGGAGCCCACAAGAAGTAGGACAGAGAACCATTAAACTGGTAAGTACTCCTTTTTCCAGAATCATCACCCTCTGTGGTCATTAAAGGGCACTTATGCTAGTCATTTCAGGAAGAGATCATTCATTTGTTCATTTATTTATTTGTTCATTCATTTGTTCATTGATACAATCAGTCAACAAACATTTTCTTGAGTATCTACTGTGTGACAGGTACTGTGCTAAGAATTGGGCTAGACTCATTTAGACTTTTGTATTATCTTATTTATCATATATGGTATATAGTCAATTATCTAAGCAAGTAATGATTTTTCAAAATGCTTTCTTCTCTCTGGTATGCTCTTCTCAGATCTCATTGGCTAAATTCTACTCAACCATCTACATCTTGCTGAGCTGTCTCTCATGTAGAAAACCCTCTTTGACCTTCAGATGAGGCTTCTTTCTAGGTACTTCCATTACATCCAATGCTTATGCCTGTCTCAATATTGTGCATTTTTAACTATAATGACTTATTTTCTTGTTGGTATCACCCACTAGACAATGAGTTACTTAAGAGCAAGAGTAATGCCATGCCCATTTTTGTAGCCCGACTGACTCAGCAAAACCCATGATCAAAACTCAGTGGATAATCATTGAATGAATAATTGAATAAAGAATATAGTAAATATCCCATTTAAGATGCATTAGTTCAGGTTATCAAGAAAAACAGCATCAGTGATAGATGATAGATAGATAGATGATAGATAGGTAGACAACAATTTTTGTCACTTTTTGTCTGTATTGACTTGTGTTATTGATAGCAGCATATTATTAACATGTATATTGCTGGAATATGAGCCCTTCCAGTTGGAAGACACCATACAACTGAAAAAGCATTTCAAACATGAATATTTACAATGAATAAGTTGGTGATCAAGTAGGTGATCATAATGATGTGGATTGAGTGAAGCCAACAGCAAATATCCATTAGTAACCAGAATGCGAAATGTATGAAGCTGAGAAAATATTAAAATTCATCAAAATTAAATGGGATGCATAAATATCAATATCTTAGGCATTAATGAATAGAAATGCCTAAGTACATTACTGGGCATTTAAAATCAGACAATTATATGGCTTACTATGCCGGGGAAGACAAATTCCAAGAGGAATGGTGCCACACTTATTGTCAAAAAGAACACATCAAGATCTAGCTTGAAGCACAATGTTGTCTATGATAGAACAATAATACTTACATGCCTACCAAGAAGCCCAATTAATGAACTTCCCAGGAAAGACCAACCACTAAAACTGATGAAAAAGAAATCGAAGAATTCTATCAAAGTCTTCAGTTTGAATTGATCACTCAAGAAACATCAAATTTGGAAACAAAGAGGAAAGATCAGTATTTGGTAAATACGATCCTGGCAACAGAAATGAAGATGGAAACCTTACATGAGAGAATTCCGTAAGGCCATCAACTTATTCATTGCAAATGCCTTTCCTCCACAACTGAAAACAAATGACTGGAGACCAGAGAGTTACTGGTGGATATCAAGAACATCATATACAAGGAAAGCAAAAAAAAAAAAAAAATCAAGCCTGATCTGAAATACTGAAGGATTCCATGATCAAATTATAAAATATTGGAATGACTCAGGAAGCATAAAAAAGAGCATAAAAGTAATCTACAGAGTGTTATACCCAAAAAGGTTGGCCATTTCAGGTGGTAGCCCGTGGGCAGCCACCGATGGAAGAAATAGACGTTTCACTAAAGGCAACTTTAGTTAAAAACAAGGACCAACTATCAACTGTCAAGAAATGTGGAACACAGCTATCTGGTCAACTAACTGGAAGAGATCCATATCTATGCTTATTGCAAAGAAAGGAGACTCAACAATGTAGAAACTACCAAACAATATCATGAACATATGCAAGAAAAGCTTTGCTGGGTATAATTTTAAAACGGGGGTTGCCAGAAATCCAAGCTGGATTCTGGAGAGCACATAGAACAATGATTATCAGTATTGACCTTAGGTGGATCTTGACTGAAAGACAACACTAGAATGATATTTACTCATTGACTATACAAAGTTTTATTGACTATACAAAGACATTCAACAATATTAAGCAAGTGGGCAATAACAAACTATGAATAACATTGGCAAGGATGGGAATTTCAGAATGCTTAATTATGTCATGTTGAAGAGGTAGTCATTTGAACAGAGCAAGAGGATCCTGAATGGTCTAAAATCAGGAAAGGTGTATGTCAAGGATATATCTTTCACAATATTTGTTCTGTCTGTATGCTGAGCAAATAATTGAAGAATTGAATATATGAAGAAGAATGCAGCATTGGAGGAAAACTAATTAATAACCTATGATATAGAGATGTCACAACATTGCTTTCCAAGAGAAAGGTGATTTGAAGTACTTACAGCCTTCAGTATGGATTACAACTCAATGTAAAGAAAAACAATTTTCACAACTTGACCGATATTATGACCAACTTCATGATAAATAGAGAAGAAATTGAAGCTTGCAAGGATTTCATTTTACTTAGATTCTCAGTCAACACTCATTAAAGCAGCCGTGAAGAAATCAAATGATGTGAACATATCACTGACGATATGGGTAAAATAGCAAAGTGTGATGAAGCTGGACTCATTGGGGTCCAGCTATCAAAAAGGATAGTATCTGTAGTCTTAAAGGCTTGTTATCATATAAGCGTTCATTTAAAGAAGGCATAAACTGAGTCCACATAGCAGAAGCACACTGGCCTGTATGATCCAAGGATTGTAAAAATGTAATCCAAACCTAAAGAGAGAATGGCATCAGTTTAATTTATGAAGACCTGATTTTCAGAAGGCTGTGAATGACAATGGAAGCTCAAAATCCATTCTCAAGGTCTGCACATGGATTTCGTCTCCTGTGAATTTCTTCTGATCACAATTAAGGGATGAGAATAGCACTGTTAGCAGACAGAGAGTATTGTAACTCTGATTATCGCAGAAATAGGTCAAAATGTTACATCATTTTATCTCCCTTTGATCCATTTTAAAGATATTTCAGTAAGTTTTTTTGTAAGTGAAGAGTAAATACATGTGAATTACAGCCCCACTGAGTCCCCTCTCACCATGGGCCAAGGATGTGACCAGTCCTCATTCAGAATGCATTGGAAGGTGGATTGTTGCAGAGTTAGGAGAGAATTTACCACCCTATCATTTAATCTTACTTATAATCTCACTTATGAATACATTTAAATTTATTCTTGATATTTTCTGCTTTCTTTTCTATTGAGGTTTTTATCTGTTTTGCGTTGTTATTCTTGTTAGGTTTTGTTTGTATGTATGTTTGCAATGCTTTTCTGTATTTGAAATCTATAGAGCCATTAACCAGATTAGCAGTTCTTTGTGGTTATGCCAGGGGACGTTAGGAGGAAATAAAGGGCTAATATTCATGAGTACAAGAATGAAGAAAATGTTCTAAAATTTACTGTGATGATAATTATGCGACTCTTCTGGACGTGATTGAACTATTGAGTTGTAGGTTATGTGAATTATATGCCAATAAAACTTCTGTGGGGAAAAAAGAAGCCAAATGAAGTATCTCATTGAGCGGTCAACTGCGCAAGTTCCTTTGAAAGTGTGAAAAGTAAAAGTATCACTTTGAGGACTAAGGTGAACCAGACCCAAGCTATGCTATTTTCAATTACCTAATAAACATGTGTAAGCTGACCCATGAATAAGGATGACCAGAGAAGAATTGATGCATTTGAATTATAGTACTGAAAAAAAATACTTAAAGTTCTTTTTTTTTTTTACTTAAAGTTCTTTTAACTGCCAAAAGAACAAATAAATCTGTCTTGTAGGATGTGCAGCCTTATACTCCTTAGATGTGACGTTGGAGAGACTTCATCTCACACACTTTAAACATACTACCATGAAAGACCAGTTCCTGGAAAAGAATATCATACTTGGTAAAATACCAAAATCAAAACCGCCTGACTGCTGTAGAGTCAGTGCTAACCCCTAGCCCTTGTGAGTTTCCTAAAACTAACTGCTTATAGGAGTAGAACGCCCAGTCTGTCTCCTGCAGAATGGCTGGTGGTCTGCAGCTGCTGACTATGAGGCTCACGGCTCTATGCAAAGTACAAGGTCATTGACGGAGAGAAAGACCCTCAACAAGATGAACTACACGGTCCCTGCAACAATGGGCTCAGACACAGTCATAATGGTGAGGGTGGTGCAGCGGGGTGGGGTGTATTTCTTTTGTTGTAGAAAGGGCCACTGTGTATGTGAGTTGAAAATAGCTGGAAGTGATTCAATCACGCCTAATGGCAAGGCATGTGTATATATGCATCCATATATAGCCACCGAGAGATTAATTTTAAGAAATTGACTCTCAACGTGGTGAGGGCTAGCAAGTTTAACTTTATAATCGTAGGACTGACTAGCAGGATTAAATTCAGGCAGACTTTCTATGCTGAAACAGCATTCAATTTCAGTCTTGAATGGAGTTCTTTCTGGCCCAGGTCACCAGTTTTTGCTCTGAAAACTTTCAACCAATTGGATAAGGCCCATCCACATCATCAAGGATAATCTTCTCTACTTAAGACCAATGTATTTAAATATTAGTCACATCTACTGAATACCTTCACAGCAATAATTGGGCTCATGCTAAACCAAAAAACTAGTCTAGGCCACCATAGCCCAGCTAAGTTGATACATACAATGAACCACTGGAAAAGACATTGCCAAGCCTTCAGAAAAACGTATCCTATTGTACAAGTTTGGAAATTTGTAAACAAGTTTGTAAACTCGTATCATTTGTACACGTTTTAAAATCTCAATTAAAAAGTCCACTTATTCGTTAATTTAATAACTTCTTTGTCAGGCATTGTGCTTAGACCAAGGTGTCCTTTTGGAATAGTTATCCATTGGACTGCTAAACTCAAGTCAGCAGTTCAAACCAACCAGTGGCTCCACAATAGAAAGATGAAGCTTTCTTAATTATTTACTGCACATGATATATTTGACACAGTTGTCATTTATGAAAGAGCAGAAGATCTCTTGGGAAAAGGCATGTGGTGTTTGCACAGATGGGGCTCCAGCTATGCTGGGATGTCGATCTGGATTTCAATGTTTGGTACTGAATGAGTCACCAAAAGTCACCAGAGCTCACTGTATGATTCAGCGGCAAAACATTAGCAATGAAGATGCTGCCATGAGAGTTACAAGAAGGAATGAAGAGCATCATAAGTTCTGTCAATTTCATAAAGGCAAGCACTTTAAATTGTCGACAGTTCTTGCAACTGTGTAATGACTGGGATGCACTGAATAATGTTCTGCTATTTCATACTGAAGTGAGATGGTTGTCGAGAGGAAAAGTTTTTAAACATGTTTTTGAGCTTTGTAATGAACTCAAGGTTTTTGGTTTTTTTTAACAGAAAGCAAGACTGCAATTCGAAGTACTTTTCAGCAATAAAAGTGAACTGCAGAAAAGAGCTTACTTGGTTAACATATTTGCCATCTTGAATGAGTTAAATTTATCACTGCAAGAATGAAATGCCACATGCCTCAATTTGTCTGAAAAGATCCTATAATTCCAAATGTAACTTCATCTTTGACAAAAAAAAATAAAATTTACATGTGGCCTACTTAATGTGCTTTCTTTGAGGAACATGAGATTAAACCAGACAAAAGGATGACAATAACAATTTCTGTGAAAGGACACTTGCACATGCTCGCAGATGGAATTTCGTGGTGCTTTCTAAATCTACCTGACCCCCATTTGCACTTGCCAGAAATGCATTCACAGTCAACGCTGAGGGGTTCATTGAACTCACTAACGATGACGCAGCGAGGTCCGACTTCTCGACAATGCCAATTAGAAAATTCTGGATCAAGTGTTTGCAGCCATATCCTGTTCTGTCTGAGACTGTGTTGCCTTTCCTCGACTGTTTCCAACAACATATCTTTGTGAAGCAGGGTTGTCCAGCTTGGTTATCAAGTCTAAATACAGAAGTAGACTTGTTGTGGAAAAGGATCTTTGAGAGCTCTTGCAATGACTGTCCTGATCTGGTGAGAAAGAACTGTCTCAACCTTTACTGCTGCTATATTAAGACTGTTACCCATGCTACACCAGGCTTCAAGACAAAATTTCATCTATTTATAATTAGAAATAAATGTTTCACAATATAGAATTACATGTTGTTCTTGTGATTAGTCACTATGCTTTCATTCTGTTTAATTGTAACAGTGAAAATACATCCTGCATACCAGATATTTGCATTAGGATTCATAAAAGGAGCAAAATTACAGTTTTGAAGTAGCAACGCAAATAATTTTATGACTGGCAGGGGTCACCACAACATGAGGAACTTTAGGGAGGGCTCACATGTCGTAGGAAGGCCGAGAAGCACTGTCTTATTCATAACACAACAAAGCACCATGTTCACAATTCCTGTGCTTGGGTCCATTGTTACAGCTTCAACGTCAATCCATCTCGTTGAGGCCCTTCCTCTTTTTCACTGCTGCCCACTCCAGCCCCCACTTTACCAAGTGTGAGGCCCTTCTCCAGGGCTTAGTCTCTCTGGAGGACCCCTTAATTAATCCGCCCTGAGGATGTACTGTGAAAACCCTCCATTTGCCTCCAGCCGGTCAGAGTGAGAGCTTGTGGCAGACACTGGAGGTTGGGGGCAGATGTGAGAGTCTAGTGAACTGTGGCTTCCGCGGTCAGGTCGCACTTCCATCAGGCTGACTGGTGAAGGTCGGAGGAGGAAGCCCTGCCTGTGCCGCTCCAGTCGGAACAGAAGTGCGATGGATGTCACGCAGCTTGCAAGGATTTCATCTTCCCATTTGGCGTCAGGGATGCGTGGCTGGTTTTCGGCGCCCTGCCTTCGTCAGCAAAATCCCCCTTGTCTTGCGAGAGAATGACTGGGCGTCACAGGAAACTCCGATTCAGTCTGCAGAACGAAGCCAACGACTGTTTCATCCCCGAACAGTCGCCAGGCCCCTCTCCCCGGGACTCGCAGCAGGGTCTTGTAGAGGTCCAGGCGGTGTGGCCCAAAGAGGCCCATCTCCTCCTAGCCTCTGTCCTGCCCCCTGCTACCCCCCTCATGGGACAAGGTGGACGGGCCCGGGGGATTCCCAGGACAGTGACCCGGGGGAGAAAAGCGGAATCCTGGCAGCCTGGCTGCGGCTCTCGCGGAGTTATTTCAAGTGTGTGGGAATAGAAACAGGATGCAGTGAAACAATAAACAACGCGAGCGCTTGAGAAAACAACAGCCAGGCCGGCGAGATCCCAATCTCCGCATCTGCTCCCCGCTCCTGCTCCGTGGCGGTTCTCCACCGCCGCAACCCGGCGCTCTCTTTCTGCGGCCCTGGCAGCGGGAGGGAGGGAGCGTGCACCCAGCGGGCCGCCCCCGGCCTCGGGACTTGGCCGGCCGCCACCTGTCATTAGTGCCCTATTTTCGCTGCCCGGAGAGCAGGCTGCGCGGCGGGGCCCTGAGCCAGCACTTTTCCCTCCTCCTCCGCTCGGGCTCCGCTGCGGGCGCTGGCGGCGCGGACACCCACCCAGGACACCCAGGGTCCCCCCTGCCCTGGCCCCAGAGGTGGGAGCACAGGCGTTTGTTCTAGAGGTGTCCGTCTTGACCCCACGCTGCCTTGGGAAGCCAGCTGTTGCCTCTCCTCTCCGTAAACTGCTGAACTTGGGATTATCTTGACCTAATAATTAACCAGGACTAAAAATAGCTCCGCACCGCCTGGCCTTTGTTTAAATCCTGCCCAGGTGGGACAAGGGGTTTTCAAAGCACCTCCTGCTGCAGAATCATATTTTGGAAGGCTTTACGCAAGACTATGGGATCACCCAGTGTGCCCGTTGGGTAGGCCATAAGGTTAACCTGTTTGGTTTGGGGTTTTTTGTTTGTTTGTTTTCCATTTGCGTTTTAATGCAACCTTTTGCACTGCACACGGAATTGCGACTGTCGGCTCTTGGTGTGCATTTAAAAGGCAGCCAGCAATCGTATCCTGAATCCTCTAAGAATATATGAGAAGCACAAATAATTCACAGTTAGAAGGGGGGAAATTCGATTGGTTTAAAGAACCGCAAAAGATGGCCTGTTACCAGGCAGATTAGACAAGGAGCCGAGCGCCACAAGAGGGCGCCCTCTGCGTCGTTCCGCGGCCGCACGGAGCGCTCTGCGCTGGGAGGGTGGGGGCCCTGGTGGCGCACGGGTGAAGTGCTTGCTGCTGGCGGGCAGGTCCAGCACACCAGCGCAGCAAAGTGCGGCAATCTGCTCGGGTGAGATGTACACAGCCTGGGAACCCTCGTGGGCCAGTTCGACTGTCCCCGCAGTCAGTCTGCGGCGCACTGGACGGGCGGTCCACTAGCGTGGCTTTCCTTGGTGCTCCCGCAGACAGAGCGCCCCAGCTCCCTGCTCCGAGTCTGCGCCCTGATTGCTCTGTGTGACAGCTCACGCAGGAGCTGAGGTCCAGCAGCTGGGCACCTCGGCCACAGCAGGGGAGCAACTTGTCACGAAGGAAGGGAGATGAAGCGAAATTTTACAAAGTGAAAAAGGCCAAAGCCAAACACGTCTCGATTGACGGCTCTGCTTAGGGAATCTAGCTTTGTGGGTCGATTTCCTGGATAATCTGAAAAGAAGGGAAAGCAAAAATACGTTTTCGGCACCATGAATAATCTTTACTGGAGCAGAAAACCTGGGTTTTCTCCCTCTGCGCCCGTGGTGGTTCAAACTGATGACCTTGAGATAACCTGCGACACCATCTGGGTTCTCTGCATCTGGGTTCATTCTCCCGTTCCCTAGTCCAAAACTCCCTCTAAAATGCTTCGGAAGGAACAGGGGTATAGCGGTTATTCACTGGGCTGGAAGCCATAAGGTCAGAAGTTGGAAACCACTCTTTGGGGGAAAGATGGGGCTTTGGAAAGCGTTACAGTCTCAGAAACACCACAGGGACCGTCCTTGCCTCTCCTACAGGGTTGCTCCGTCTAAGTCAGCAGCGACTCAGTGGCAGCAAGTTGAATTTGAGTTTTTAACCAATGGGCAAAATTGGTTTGCAAATGGACACCGGACCAAGGCCTCTGGTTTCTTCCATAAAAGCCGAACCGTCAAAGACAGAGAAAGAGTTCCACACCACACCTCGGCATGCACACCTCTTTGAAGTCAGGGGCAGACTCCACCATATACCAGAAGTTTAAATTTAGAGAAGGCGATTCCCCTTCGAATCGCAGCCTTCGTTCTTATCTTATCTAGGGCAAAAAAACAAAACAAAAACAAAATCATGATAATGAGCCTAGCTCTAAATTAGAGGTCCTTCTGAAGCTAAAAAAATATATATGTATATGAAATCCTTTGAGTTATAAGGTGTATAAGCTCAGGGAGTTACCCAGCCTTGAGCTAATAGGATGACAGATTAGGATGAACAAAAAACAAAGAAGAGTTGAAGTAGGGTCTATTATTATCAAAGTCATCGTCATCATCTTCATTATCATCAACTCTTGTTGCAACAATCAGGATGACGGTGTTCCCTCTTGAAAAGAGTGTATGGTTTCATGAATCTGTCTCCTGACATCGGTTACCTGTGCTGACCTTCGAAGGGGAATCGCCTTATGGAAGAAACCAGAGGCCTTGGTCCGGTGTCCATTTGCAAACCTTAGACGTAGCAACCCTGTAGGAGGCATGCAGGGGAAACCATCCGAAATCCTGGTCCCAGGGAGACAGTTGGACTGTGTTCCTGTAAACAGAAAGTCACTCATTGTGGGGTTTTGGTCTGAGGAGGACAGCAGGGAAGCTTGCTTTGGCAAAAATAACACAGAACAGGCATTCATCAGAAAGATGGACTGGAGAGCTGATGTGGTTGAAAGGGCATCAGATGAGCAGTGATGCCTTGTGGTCTGTGGTGATGGAAACCTGAAGAAGACGGGCCAGGGGGAATGGGACCAGCAGAAGCTCCGAAAGAGGTCATCTGCCTGCCCTCTACAAGTACATCTGCCCTCTACAGGCATATACAGTTCCAGCTGCTTTCCTCCATGCTCTCCACAGGGTCCCTGTATGGTGCCAATAGTTACTACCTCAAGGTGCTAACCAAAAGCCTGCAAATTCAAGCCCACCCAAATAAAAGACCTGGTGATCTGTTTCTGGGACTTGGTCATCTGAACACCTCCCAGCAAACCATTCTGCTCTGGCCCAGAAGGGGCTGCCATGGGAGCAACTGTTTGGTGTGTGTGTGTGTGTGTGTCTTCCTTACTTCTTTCTTTCCTTGACAGCCCTTGCCATTCTTGTTTACTAGTCCATATTCCTCAACACTCTTCCACTTCCAGCTGGACAGAAGCTATGGCCTGCTTTGCATTGGCTGTCACACTGCAGACATCATAAACGCCACAAATAGTATGTGAAGGACACATACCAAGGTTAGCCCTAAAGAAGAAATGAGCAATATGCTCTAATAAAGATGGAGATGACATAGATTTCAGAGAAGGCCAAAGTCCACTCCCCTGGTGGATCTCAGGGAGAAAAGGTCTTTAAACAAGGCCAGTCTAAATAAGTAGACTAACAAGGTAAAGGTGAGAGGCATAAACCTCTGGAGTTAAGTCAACATAGAAATCTAGTGTCTATGCAATATCCCTTTTGCTTGGTATAGATTTTATTTATTTTCTCTTGTTTGCTTTACCTTCTAATTTACTTGTGTGATAAAAGTCTTTGCTGTGTATTTCAAATGTGCTCCGTTATGTTGGGCAAGTCAAAAGGGAAAAGATGGAGAAAGCCTATGTTACCATTAGCTGTCTAGGAAAACGTGCACAGAAATGCTCTCATGGAGTCCACTCTTTGTTAGAAGAGGGACAGCACTTAGCCTCTATACAAGGTTCTCCTATAGTATGACTTGGACATCATCAAGGGAATTGGTTCCAGGTTCTCCTGATGGTACACTCCAGGAAGCCGGTCTGCTCACAGGACACAGGTGCCCCTCCTTAGATACATGGTGCCCCCGTCGTGTCCTGGGCCCCCAATCTGCAATTGGGAGACTTAAAAGTCAGTGTTTCTATTAGGCCTAACCACTAAGGGCCATCACCGTGTGCTAATTTTGGCTTCTGTAGGCATTGTAGACACCTGATCTCGGCAAATGTTTTAGAGGCTTAGCTAGAAATCAGGCTGATTGAGCAAAGGCCTCCACTTGAAACAAGCTATGCAAACTCTTTGCTGGCAAGAACCCTGGAAAAGGGAAACTCAGTTGATAGGCAGCTTGGGTTTTTGAACATGTGAGCAACCACTAATGACACAGGGCAGAGAGGCGTACGAACACGAAGCCGCTCTGAACTTCCAGAAAGTGAAAACAGGTTTCCCAACAAGCACCTTGGCACTTGCTGCCCCCTTAACAGTGAACACTCTGTCTCAGATTACCTGCAGCTGCCTCGTCCCAGGCCTTGGGTCTCGGCTCAGATACCCTTTTCTCAGAGGGGCCTTCCCAGGAAACCCCCAACACTCCACTCAGACCCTACCATGCCATCTTTCTATTTCGTTCAAATCGCCCTTGTGGCATAGTGGCTAAGCATTGGGCTCTAACCCCAAGGCCAGCAGTTCAAAAACACCAGCCTTCCCATGGGAGAAAGATGATGCTTCCTATTCTGCAGTTCCACTCTTGGAAACCCACAGGGGCATTTTTACCCTGTCTTATAGGGTCACTGTGAGTCGAATCCAACTCACTGGCATTGAGTTTATTGAGCCCTTGACACCATCCAAAGCTATGTTGCCCATGCACTTATTGATTTCCTTATGGCCTGTGTCCTCCAATGTCTTTTCCAAGTTCCCTCTATCTTGTTTTCTTTTTAGGATACACAAACATCATGGCATATGGCACACAGTGGGCCCCCAATAATTATGTTTTTACAGAGAGCAGAGCACCAGGTCTTCCTCCTGCAGAGCATTCTTACCAGCAGCCATAGGTAAGTGGTAAGCAGCAGAGCACCTGATGCACCACGGTGCCTCCAAGGCTCTTTCCGGTTGCTTCTGTTCAAGAAAAGCCCCTTTCTCTCCAACCACCCCCCTTCTCTTGAAGTACTAACCATCCCTCCCCTCTCAAGCATCCCTTCATGTGGGTGGATCCCCAGCAAACAGCTGTGAAGCTAAGAGAAGGAGGGTAGGCTGTAAACGAGCTACAAATTAGGCATGTTATCACTGTGATTCAAAGCAGGGTGTTTACATACAGCTCACAGAAGGCAAAGGTTGGTTTTGTCTTCCCAAATGGGGACAGGGAGAGAATGTAATTAAAGTGGCTGGAAAATCTCAGCGAGCTTGTTGAATCCTTATGAAAAATTACTGTCTCTGGGAAGGGGCTCAGAGAGCTCGCAGATACCCCCCCAGATAGGCCCTTCGCCCTGGATGCTATCTCTGTCCACAGCCCCCGTAACAGAGGTGGAAGCCTGGCTCTGTCCAGGGCATCTGACCTCTGATCTGCTTCTCTCTGAGCCTCCTTACCTGGTATCATGGTTAAAGGTGTCCTCCATGACCTTTGAACAGTATGAAGCTAATATACTGTTTCATATAATTACTTTCACTCATGCAGGATCAATGGCTCACTTGAGGAAAAGGGCACACTGGAACAATAACGCTATGCCCTCACTGCAGGGGGCTATTGAGCTTCAGTTAAAAGTGATGGGAAAGTTTTCAAATGAATATTGGTAAGGGGTAACAACATGATCAAGGCAACTAATGTCACTGAATTGCACACATAAAGCTTGTTGAAATGGCCACTGATCTGTCCATATGCATTTATCATTGCTTCTACTCACTGACAAGGGATCTGTGAGGCCTCTGGAGCTGACTTGCCGCGGGTAGAGGTGCCCCGGGGGGGTTACTAGACTGTAGTCCTTAAGAAAGGAGATTGCCATGTACTGCTCCCAAGGGAGTAGGTTTGAACTGACAACTTTTTGTGTCAACAGTTGAGTGTTTAAATGTTGCAACACCGAGGTCCCCTCCATACCAGGTAAGGGTCTCTGAGAAGTTTGTGGAGAAACAACCATTGAATGTTTTTCCAGGAACTTTCTGAAGCCCCTACTTCTGTATGCACCAGACAGACTCATGAAAAGGGAATAGCACTCCCATGCGTTGGCTTACTACTCATTATAACCCCCACCGCTCTTTCACAAAGACCACCCCGTTCTCATTTTAATCCTCATGAGTGCATCTCTTATGCTGAAGAGCTGATACTTTCTCATCATTATCTTACAGAGGAGAGATGAATGATCGACTAAAGGCCATAGAGCTGGGAGGATGCAATTCTCCTTGTCTCCAATGAACACACAAGGTTCTAAAAAGATAGTCAAAGCTGATGCCCTCTTTTAGAATTACTTGTCCTTGTGTTGAGCTTTCTGCAGCTCCAGAAAACCAATCGTTTTCATAATTTGGTCCTTTCTGATCAAGGTTGAAGTCTAGACAGCCTGGCCCATTAAGAGCCTACAAGTGTTGGATGTGGGGGAAGAAGAAAAGAAGTCCTTCCATTCAGGAGATGAGATGGGCTCAAAGCCTACCTAAGTCCTTTTTTATGAAAACATATTAAAGTCAAGATGTGCTATTGTTGCTTGTCCCTCATGGCCACTCAGCAAGTCACATGGAGACAGAATTTTGGAACTAACAGTCTTTTGAGATCATAACAAGCTCTGTTTGCTAAATTACTTATACTCTAGTGCTGCCAGCTGTCTGCCCGTGATCCCACATCAGCGGAGCTGAACTCACATTCCCATACACAAACATTAAAAGCAAATACTTCCTGTACCAGAAATAAAGTGCACATAAAAGTTTATTTAAAGAAACACTTCTTCTGTGGAAGCTAAAAGGACCGGGAGGGAGGGGGCAGCTGACAGACATGAGACTAGACGCAACATGCACGGGGTAGGCTTTGACCCTCTGAGACTGTCTAGCTGAAACTCCACAGGAAAATAGGTCCCTCCCTAGGGTTACAAGCTGGATCTGACCTGCCCTTGGGGGTGGGGTGGGGGTATTTCAAGTTGCTCACTCATATGCTCTCTCATTCTCTCTTCAAATGACTCGGTTGGTAATAAAACTGAGGCTCAGCCTATAAGAGAGGCTAGAAGGTGTACCAGCCTGTGCACATGCATCTTTATGATTTAAGGTTAGGAGTGGGCCAGGAAGTCAGTGCTCCAGCTTTCCTGTCTCTCTTGTCTTCCATCCCTTGCTCCATCATGTATTTACTCACGCATTTGTTCTACAAACCTTAGCTGATTGTTGGGCACTATGGATATGAATATGGTACAGAAGTAGCCCTTAATGTTAAGAAACTCACTAATTAAGTGGCACCAAAGGCTGATGGGGAAAGTGTGCAGCCTGAGGCTGAGAGATAAACAATGAGAGGTTGTATATGCCTCTCTAAGGGGCTTGTGCTTCATCTTACAGGCAGATCAGTATTTCCTTAACTCAGACCTGTAGGAACCACATTTTTCTTTTTCTTTTTAATCATTTTACTGGGGCTCATACAGTTCTTATCACAATCCATACATACACACATTCATTGTGTCAAGCACATTTGTATGTATGTTGCCATCATCATTTTCAAAACATTTTTTTTCTACATGAGCCCTGGGTATCAGCTTATTTTATTCCTCCTCCCCTATCCACCCTCCCTGATGATCCCTTGATAATTTATAAGTTATAGTTATTTTTTCATGTCTGACACTGACCAATGTCTCTCTTCACCCACTTTTCTGTTGACTGTTCCTCTCAGAGGGGGTTATATGTTGATCATTATGATCAGTTCCCCTTTTCTCCCCCCATCTTCCCCTTACCCTTCTGGTATCACTACTCTCACTATTGGTCCTGAGGGGTTTATCTGTCCTGGATTCCTTGTGTTGCTAGCTCTTATTTGTACCCTTGGCCTAGCCAGATTTGTAAGTTAGCATTGGGGTCATGATGGTGGGGGACAGGAAGCATTAAAGAACTTGACAAAAGTTGTATGTTTCATTGGTGCTATACTGCACCCTAATTAGCTTAACTCTTCCTTGCAACCCTTCTATAAGGTACTGTCCAATTGTCTAGAGATGGGCTTTTGATCTCCACTCTGAATTTTCCCTCATTCACATTGATATGATATTTTTGTTTGGGGCCTTTAATGCCCAAACTTGATGCTATCAACACCTCATGATCACACAGGGTGGTGTGTTACTTCTATGTGGACTTTGTTGCTTCTGAGCTAGATGGCTACTTGTTTATTTTCAAACCTTTAAGACTCCTCATGCTGTATCTTTTGATAGTTGGGCACCATCAGTTTACTTCACCACATTTGTTTATGTACCTATTTTTTCTTCAGAGATCATGTCAGGAAGGTGAGCATCGTGGAATGCAAGGTTATTAGAACAAAGAGTTCTTACACTGAGGTAGTACTTGAGCAAAGGCCCAAAGTGCATCTGCTACCTTAATACTTAACATACAAATATAGGTACATAGAGCTATCTCCCCATCATTACATACTATATTTACATTTTACATGCCTGAATTTAGACCTTCATAAATGTCCTTTGCCTCCTAGTTCTTTCTTCTATTTCCTTTTACTTTCTTCTTGTCCCACTATCATGTTTGGCCTTCATTTGGGTTTCAGTCATTCCTCTCAGCTTCGTTGACCTTGATCAAGCCCTACCAGTCATCCCAAACCCTCCTGGCCATTGATTTTTAGATCACTTGTTGTTCCCTTATTGCTGGGTTTGTTAACATCCACTTCCTTTCTCCCCAATGCTCACTCTTCTGTGTCCCCTGGAACCATTGGTCCTGTTGTTTTCTCCTCCAGATTGTTTATCCCTCCTACCTTATCTAGATAGACATGTAGGGACAATAATAAGCACAAAAATAAGACAGCAAAAGAAAACAAAAAAAATAAAGCAACAACAACAAAAAGAAAAACCTGTAAATAGTTCCAGGTTGACCTTTAGGAGTGTTTTCCGGTTGATTCTAATGGGGTGCCATTCCCTGTTCAAAGTCTATTTTTGGTATTCCCCAGGGACTTCTCTTCTTTGTTTTGCTCCCCTTGATGCTCTGTATAACACCCGTAGAGTTTCACCACAGTGTGTTGAGGTCAGATCAGACACAATTCCCAAGCTGTGTCTCCAGTGTTGTCCCCTGTAGCACTGTGGGTCAGTGAGGACATTGTGTCTCATGATGTGCTCGGCCCAATGGTCTTCTCTGTGCATTAGCTGCTCTGAGCAGGTAACCATCCTTGGAGCTGGGTGGTCAGGATGTGCTCCATTCATTCTCCTTCCCTCTCCATTGCTTCTGTGTGATTTGATCAAATGTGTCCCTCTCTGAGCTACACCTCTGAGGTGAATTCTTCCCAGGACAGGGAGAAGGTGTCCATGTAGTTGGGGTTGGGACCAGCCTCACAGACCTCTCCATTGGTTCCTTTCTTCATGTCAGTATGTTGCATTCATGTCTTGGCCCACCAGGTTGAAGTCTGATCTCTCTCTCCCTCTCCTGGAACCACTTTTTTTTTAATCCTATTCATTTTTTAAATTTTATTGTGCTGTTGCAAATATACACAGCAAACATCCACCGATTCAATCATTTCAACATGTACATACAGTGGTATTGGTTACATTCTTCAGGTTGTGCACCCATTTTCATGTGTTTTCTGGAGTTCTTCACCCTCCATGAATAAGCATTCCTAATTCTCTCCAAGGGTCCTATCTAATCTTTCAAGTTGCTATTGTTATTTTGATTTCATGTAGATCATTCTCAAAAAACCATAATGCTCAAGGCACACATTCTTTTTACTAGCTAACCTAATTTATTGTTTGGTTTTAATAAGATCTCTGGGAATATTTTTGGTTTAAGATTATCCCTGGCAGGCTGAGCCCCGGTGCCGTAGTGGCTGTGTGTGGGACTGCAGCCCACAGGGTTGGTGGTTCAAATTCAGCAGCAGCTCTCCAGGAGCAAGGCTGGGCCTCCTACTCCCACCAGGAGGCAGAGATGCCCACACACACAAAAAAAAGATTATCCCTGGCGACATAAAGTCTGAAGTCCAGGAGTATATGAAATTCTATCAGCATTTCCCCCTTCTGATCAGGATTCTTTCATAGACGCAATCTGAGTATGAACCTCTTTTAAAAGAAAAAAACTTTAATAGTTACTCCATGTGTTCACATATTGCTTCCATTCACATGCTATTTATACATATATAACTATAATATAGGTGGAACTTCTCAATGTGTATAATCCTTATACAATCATAAAACCAAAAGGCAAGGTAAAATCCAATAAAATACAAATTAGCAGAATCTACTTAATGCCATGAATACTGTTTTATTGAAACCAAATGACTATGCAAATATGCAAATATGGGCATGCAAATATGGTCCTGACCACAAGCTCATGCATTATTCCAACTTCGGCATCACTAAAGGACTGCGTGCTGGGTAATGAGTCCATCTCCCCTTCCTCCTCTCTTGTCCAACTAGCCTGCAACCATCACGCAAAGAGACTGGGGTTATGCTACTTGACCTTTCCTTACCTTGTGAACGCGTCATTTGTCTGTGTTCACTTCTTAATAGCCAGGGATCATAAAGGCAAAACCGTGTGGCTCAAATGTGATTTTAAACATAAATGCATGTGTAGACACTGAAGTTCATTGGCATTATTTGGCTATAAGTGGTCATGAAAGGATTTAGAATATGCTTTCATTTACATTTTAAACTGTTTTGAATTAAAACAGTAATTTAATTTTTATCAGAGATTCCCCCAAGAGTACATGACTGAAACACTATATAGAAGCCGCCAATGACAGATTTTGCACCAGGAAACAACATGATCAAATTTCCAGTTACACGAGGTCAGCATAAGTACACCAGAGGAAGAAAGAAACAGCAATGAGAAGGTCAAAGATGACGATGTCCCCAACAGACCATGCTGGTGGCGAGGCACAGAGAATAGACTAGCTACGCTTGCAAAAGGCAGGCTCTATAAAACTCAGAGACTGATTACATGTGGCAGATGAGGGGAGGGGAGCAGCAGCTGAGGTGATCCTATTAAATGCAAATACAACAAAACTTGCCAAAGCCATAACCTGTGTAAAACAGAAACGCATCCAAGAAGGGACACTTAAACCTTTTCTACTAAAATAAAGCACAAAAGAGTACCGCATCCATGGTAGAAAACCTGCAGGACCTGGAGAAACATCACTGTCGCACCAGTTCCAGCTCCTGTAGGCTCCCCTGTGTAAGAAACAGGAGTTCAAGCATGGTGACTTTGAGAGGGTTGTACAGTATTGGGCTGAATATAGTCCAATCCAGTAAGCTAGATTTTGGAATAGCTGTTCTCAACCTGTGAGTCACAACCCATTTGGAAGTTGAACGGCCCTTTCACAGGGGTTGCCTGATTCATAACAGTAGCAAAACTATAGTTATGAAGTAGCAACGAAAATAATTTTATGGTTGGAGGGTCACCACAATCTGAGGAACTGTGTGAAACAGTCCCAGCGTTAGGAAGGTGGGGAACCACTGATCTAGCAGTGAGAGAAAAAGCTCCTACATGAATCTGACCTGTCAGAATGTCTGAGGATCATCTAACTTAAAGCTAACTACCAACAACTCCCTGCCAGGGCATCAATGCTGAGGCACGGCAGCCCCTGTGTGGGTTTCAGAGACTGTCACTGTCGATGAGGATAAAAAGCCCAGTTTCCTCTTTCACACACAAAATCTGAAGGCAGCGTTACTTAACCCGCTGCCTGTGCTCTGTGCCCTAGAATGAATGCTGCAGTGGAAAGAACATGGAACTTGCGATAAGTCACACTGCCATTTTCATCTGGCTCATAATTGCTTATTAGCTATGCAATCTGGGAGAGTGGCTGAACCTCTCATTCTGTCAAATGGGATTGCAAAACCTTACGCTGTAGAGTAATTAGAAGTACTGACTAACACACGACAGTATCTAGCACAGTGCCTGAACTTTCCTGACCACATGATCATCCTCACTGCTCTAGTGTGGTAATGAAGAGCTAGACTTCATGGCTTTGGACCATGGCTCTTTCACTTCTACTGCTTTTGCCATGAGTCGGCTACCTCACCTCTCTCTGCTTGGAGGCATTGAGGGAGTATGCTATCTTAGAGAGTCATCAAAGAAGCAAATTGAGTCAATGTGCATGAAGCTTGTAGAGAAATATGTAAGTAGTATGTTTGTAGTTGAGTAGGATGGGGGTAAGCTTTAGCTGTTGTTATCATCATCATAGTTTCTTCCCCCTTCTCCCTGCCAAAGATTCCGTTAAAGATTCTTTAAGATTCATTACTTTATTTTTTAAACATTTTTATTGGCACTTCATCCACATGACATACAATTCCACAGTTCATTTTGATGTAAGAGGAGAGAGGAATCATGAGACACCGGGCATCTAAGGTCAGTAAGAAAGAAAGTGGTGACAGGCCCGAAGGCATTCTTTGTTCATTTCACCAACTGGGGGAAGAAGAAGAAGAGTGAATGAGGTCCAAGGACTCTCATCAGATGGAGGGCTACCTTAATAATAGTCATTCACTGTTTCTGATGAAATTTGTGTTTTGTACTTATCTCCATCACATGCCACAATTACACTGGATTTTGCCCCAAACGGAAAGAGGGAGCAGGAAAAATAAGTAAAATAAAATAAACCTCAATCCAATTTGCATTCCCTAAGGGTTAACTCCAGAGAAATTACAGCTGGAAAAGCATCATCAGGAACATGGGCCAGTGAGCAAACATAGATTTGTTTGATGTATTAAACATTATCGTGTCGCATTCTTGACCCTAATCAACGAAGGTCATGAACAAACTACCCCTTTTAAAATTTGTATGAAAGAAGCTGCTGTGTGCTTTTCTCCCTGGGCTCGTTCCCTAACTCATTTGGAATGCAAATGGGGCCTGCCTCATGAGTCTCAGCTCTAAGCTGAGTTCTTGGTGATTTGCTGCCTTCCTCAGGCTCCATGAAGAATACCTTTTAATAATATCCATTTGTTGACTTCTGAGCGAACGTCATGATTTCTAGGATGAAGTGGACACTGGAGGTTGTCTCTACTGAAGATGGATGGATTGTGTCTCTTGAGAGCAGATTTTAATTAGTCATTCATAATCATTCTCCAAAATAAAGGTGAGAAAAGAATGAAATAGTAAGAGCTTCATTTTTGGGGCCAGGTAGATTTAAGATTGAAGCCCAACTTTGCCTGTATGACATTTTGAACAAGTCATGTAGACCCTTAAGTTCACTGGCCTCAGTTATAAAATGATGACAATACTACATAATGATATTAAAACCCTAACTCACATCCCCTAGCCTCAGTACCAGCCCCTCCTTCCCGGCACAACCCACCTTGGTCGTGAATGGCCAGTCTAGTCCTTTTACTCCAGATTCTACCTTGCCTTTAAAGTTGTGACCACTGGTTTTCCTGTGAAATACTACCTATAGAGACTCCAGCCAGATCTCATACAAAGCTTGCTATCAGACTCACTTGCCCTCACTGATCAGAGAACCCCTCCCACACTCCTGTTTCTACCAAAGATTCCATCTGACTTGCTTTCCTTGAGACCATGGAGAAAGGACAGTCTTCAAGGTCTGCAGAGAAGAAAGATCTAACCCAAGGATGAGCTCCTTCTTCCCCTTTCCTCCATATGGCCAGATTCCTTCAGCAGGTACAGTGAAGCCCATGAGAACCCAAATGCTATGGGACTGCCATATTTGGGGCTCCCTCACGTTTTCTCCCTCGGAGAGAGTGCAGTCTTCCAGAGATTGGAAGATATTTGATTTTTCCTTTCTTGACACACAGATTCTGGATTTCACTGGTTTTACTCTATTAAGAGGGGAGATTTTTTCTTGTATTTACTCCCTCAATTGGAATTTGCTTCTGGGAATCCTGTTCTTCCATAGATATCTGTCACCACCTGGAAGTCTCATACAACAGCTTTCTTTGGGGACTTGTCCCTTTTGTAGATCCAGACAAGAGGTTGATGAGGGGGGAGGCAACCACACTTCAATCCATCCCCGAACACTCCATCCTATTCAACATCTCCACCGAGGAGTAGAGGTGCATCAGTCCTTTCTCAACAAGTCTAGTCACTCAAGGAATTAGTAGTGCCTTTTCCACCAACAAAACTTAAAATATGTCCACTGCTTATGATTTTTGCCCCTATGACCTAAGGGAGAAATATCCAGAAAGGAAAACTTCTCTACTGGGATTTCCATCCTGCATACACCAGCTCCCATCTAGGTCCTTACCCTTCCAAGCACCTTGTGAATCCCACTCTGCAGAGCGAATGGCTTCAATTTTGAGAAAACTCACCTACCACCAAGAGAACAGATTTTGACCCAGAAGATAAGACCATGCAATGATGAGTCATCACTCCAACACAGCAAAGAGAGAAGTATCCACTTCTCAGAGAAGAGGGTAGTTGTCGCGACTCTACAGCCAGGGTAACAGGGTTTGATTATGAGTTCTCTTCTTTCTGGCTGTTTGACATTAATTAATGACACTTCTTCAGGTCTCTGGGCTTCACTGTCCTCATGGTGACACAGAGATGAAATAACAATGCTTGAACAGCAGTGAATAGTCAGTGCGTTAACATAAATAAAGCAAAGCTTAGAAAATTTAATGGTGGCTATTTACATTTTCCCACCAATTTAGACTTGTGTGACATTTCCCTGTCTTTCCAGCAAGAACCTGTTGAAGGAGACGTCACCCGAAAACAAATACTCATTCCCAGAGGTAGTATGGTCTGGAAGTATGGTCTCTCAGCGACTCAAACAACAGCACAGAAAAGTCTCTGCTCAAGACTTTCTACTTAAAAATTAGGTGTGAATGGACCTTTTCCTCCTTCTCTGCACTTTGGCTGCAGTTCTGGCACTGAAAAGAACAAACAGCAATTACCCCCTCTGCTGGAGACATGTCCACACAAAACACAGAGGAGGCCAAATTAGTCTTTCAACTCGAGAGCACAACCCCCCCTTTCAAAGACTTGAACTTGACACATGATCTTGAAGGATTGATGACAGAGTTGATTACAGATCACAGCCTACCTGATGCTTACACTCAAAAATGCTGGAGTCGGACAGCAAGTGAAGTAAAAAAGCAGCAGAGAGTAGAGAATGAGTATTTGAGTGTCCATGAAGCCAGGCTTGAAAGGACCCCACTCCAAGGTGGACTGCCGGGAAACCCAGGATGATCCAAGACTGGTGATGTCATCACTAAGGAAGGAGTTGGCATCCTAAGAGGTCAGCTGAAAAGCAGGACACCCAGAGACTAGGACAGGGGCAAAAGTCCCGACGTGGAAAATCTGAAGATGCACAGCATCCTAAAGTGAAAACTTCCCAACAGTTGAGCTATATCATTGAAGAGACAGTGCAGGGAGCACCAGCTACATGAAGATGATTTGCTTCCTGATGGCTTGAATGTCATTGCCTTAAGAATATGTATTTTAGCTCCTCATCCAGACACCTATAGCAATCATCCCATTTGGTAGTTATTTTTTTTTGTTGGGGTAATGAGACATGAGTGCTGCTACAGCTTGGTTCCAACTCATCACCACCCTCTATCCAGAGGAGTGAAACACTGCCCAGTCCTGTGTCAACCTCACAATGATTCTGGTGTTTGAGCCCCTTGTTGGCAATGAGATCCATTTGTCTGAAAGTAATCTCTCCTCAGTGATAAAATAGATGAAACAAGCGAGGAGGCAGGCAGAATTGTGGGAAGAGAGATGTCAGACTGCAATAAGCTGGCCCAGGGACAAAACTTGAAAGAGACAAGAACATTTTTCCAGACCCTACAGAGGTTAGAAAACCTTCCTCCAGTGTTGGCAACCTGATTTCAGATGTCTGCCCTTCAGAACTACCAGATCAGTTGGGAGAGAGACTATGAATTGCTCATACGCAACTTTAAGTTGAATACAATGAAAATAAGGCCCTGAGACCCAAAGTTCAAGTCTAAGTATATCCCACCTTCTACAATAAGAGGCAGAATATGGCAACAATGGTGAGGATGACACAAGGCCAGGCACTGTTTCCTTGTGTTGGGCACAAGGTCACCGTTGGGGCCATCTCAATGACACCACCTACATATCCCTATTCTTGGAGAACAAGCTACTGACTCAGCCACATGTCTATCTCATGAAACTCTGGGAAACAAATACAAAGTCCATGTGGAAGCTGGGAGAGCCAAGTGAAAAGTACTGGCCAGTTTCCTATTGACTTTCTGTTCTCCTGAAAGAAGATAACTTGGTAGAGAGTCTGAACATTCTAGAAGTAGCTAAAAGAAGCACAACTGGAATAGCAATATCTAAACAAAAAAAATTGCTGCTGACCTGTTAATATTCACTAGTCTGAAAATGCCACAGAGCATGTGGTTTTCATTATAGCAACAAAGCAACTATAGTATGACAAGCAGCCTGCCTTCCAAGATTGCCCTCATTTACATGGTATTATATTTCTTGGAGTTGTTCTCTTGGGCTTAAAGAGAAGCAAGAGCACCGCAGTATGAGGGAAAACAAGGATAAAGGCACCAAGCCAAAGGCTTTAGGTGATCCAGAAAGGACTTGAGCTCACAGTCACATGACCCTTCTTTCCCGAGCACTTGGGTCATGCATTTATTAATTTATTGCACTCATATGGCACTGCATACATATGGCTCTTATCACAGATAATTATGGATAAGTTCAGAGCAGAGGCAGTTTTGTATTCAAAATGACATCCCACATAGCACCTACCATGGTTCTCCTCCAATCAAGGAGTTCACAGTCAGCAACCTCAGAGTGACTGGACAGAAAACAAGTCTTGGAATCACTGAGTGAGGGAGGATTCAAGGCCAGCTGGTCTCTTTAGAACTGTTTACTAGAATCTTGGTCAGAATTTATCACTTCTTCATGTCTCCAAATGCTGACCCGGGAAATATAAAAATTATTATTGCTATTATATTACTGCAATTACATTCATGTTTACCATTCATTGCAATGCTGACCACTTGTCAGGACCCTCCACTTTATGGGCTGTGAGGATAGATGAAGAAGATACTACCACAATGGGGGTTCCAAAAGTTTGTGGGAACTTAGTTATAATGATAACTGTTCATTATCTTTTCATTTTCCTATGACCTTTTTGAAGCCCCCTCATATTACTGCCCTTTAGTGATGAGGTTTGAAGAAGTGAAGTCACTTGCCAGAGTTGCATAATGAGGACGTGGCTGGGCTGTTGAGGACCCAGGTCGAGCCCCAATAAAATGAGCTATAAAGAATAAAAAACAAAAAAATGATTTATATAAAAAGATAGGGGGAAAGAGGAGCTCACACCAAGGGCTCAAGTAGAAAATATTTGGAAATGAAGATGGCAATGTGTACAAATATGCTTGATACAAATGATGTATTGAATGTTATAAGAGCTGTAGGAGCCCCAATAAAATTATTGAAGAAAATAAAAAAGAACCCAGGTCAGACCTGGGGCGAGGCCTACATAAGGCCTACAGATGTGCCCTCCATACTGTTGAGTCCGCACTATCACAGCCATCTGGAGTAGAACAAATAGCAAAGCAACTGAAGGCGAGGAGGCGGGATTCAAACTCTGGGCCCTCAACTTCCTTGCTGTCATGGTTTTGAACTCCAGTTTCCTCCTCTGTAAACTGGGGGTCTTAATAATTATGCCTGCCATATCAGATGGCTGGAAGGGTTAAGTGACTTATCAGGAACTGGACATTTGGAATAATACCAATGCACTGTAGTTACTGTGAACATATTAGGTATGTCTATTAGGATAAAGCAAGCGACAAACATAGACTAGATGAAAAGTGAGAGCTGACACAAGAGAATCACATGAAAGGCCCCATGTCTTGTGATGGTCAGGAGTCCTGTGGGGACTTACAATACCTTCCAGAACACTCATTAAGGAGCCCTGGTGCCATAGTGTTTATGAGTCGAGGTGCTAACTATAAAGTCAGCATTTCGAAACCACCAGCCACTTCAAGGGAGATAAACGGGGAGTTCTATTCCTGTGGAGAGTTACAGCCTGCAAAAAGTCACAGGGACAATTCTGCCCTGGCAGAAAGGGTCATTATGAGTCAACATCAACTTGGTAACATGTTTTAGTTGTTGTTCTTGTTGTGTAAATCTACAACTGAAAAAGCAAGAATGCAATGCTATCCCCATGGGCATCTTAGCTACGGTCCTGCTTGGCTGAGAACAGAAGTTAGGTTTAGCAGTCCACGAGTGATCCATGAGCTCCTGGAGGCAGCCCTGTGTCTTATGTTACACCATGAAGTGACATGAAGATCCGGAGGCAGACCTTTGCTTGACACAAAATGATGGGGATGGTATTGCCTTTATCATCAGACCTAGAAAGACATTTTAAGGTCCCACCCATTGTAGATGTCTGGGCCTGTACCTAGGGGGAGGCTTGAAATTGATATTAGTGACATGAACAGACTTTTGTCAGCAAATCTGAAGTAGGGGCTGCTAAATAATATTGCACAGAAGGTCATTTGTTCTCTCAGAGATGTGATGGGAAGCATGATTAAGTGACCAGGTAGAAAATGCACACCCCTATGGAAAAACTTACAGAATTGCTATCAACATTAAAACCATAGATATTTATCAACTCCGATTTCCCCGAGAAGGTTCAGGGGAAGGGTTTCGTTACCTCTAGATGTGACAAGTCATCAAAACTGGACACTTAGGATACCAAGCCAAAAGCAACTTGGTCTGAGCTGTGCTGTCTCCAGGTGTAAAACAGAGACAATGAGCCAACAGGGAGCATTTCACCTCTTTCCAACCCCCTGACTCAGGGGAGTGTGGCAGCTGCAGCTGCAGGTTTATGGTTTTCATTTTATTTCCATCTATAGCTAAGTCACAGTTTTCTGGAAATGGAGGTATACCTTCACCCCTCCAAAAAAATTGCTTTTAGTCAAGGATAATAATGAGGCTGTTTAAGACCCAGGACTTATTCCCCAGGAAAGGCTATGTAGATAGGCCCCAAGAAAATAGGAAGAATGTGGATTTAAAATCTGGCCATACCAAGTCCACATCTTCCCACTCAGTGATTCTTAAAAAGAATGCTTTGCTGGACAGTATGACGAAAAGGGTCCTTGGCAGCACTGTCGGTACATGTTGAACAGCTAACAACGTCTGTGCAAACTCTCTACTGAGTGAGTGGCTGTGCGTCAGAATTCACTCAATGGCAGTGGGTTTGTTTGTTTGCTTGTTTGTTTCATCAAAACAACACTGGGAGTGTGTCAGGCAGGGTTCTCTTAGAGAAATAAAACCAAGACACTAGTAATTCTCTTTATATATTTATATATAGAGAAAGATATATAAGATAAGAAAGAAACAGTTAACTATCTATAAAGCAGTATAAATTGCTCAGTGCAACTCACTTGCGTGAGGCAGCTAGAAGACTGGCAGTCCTTCAAGTCTTGAGGGCCGCTGAGTAGTCCTCTGTAGAGCAATCCAGGCTATCTGGTCACAGGCAGCAAACAGCAGAGCAGGTTATCAACAGTCAGCCAGATGACAGAGTCCAACAGTCCCCAGCTCAAGAGATGTATATCCCAGGAGCATGGCAAAGTAGGGCTTGAAGGATCCTCAACTCACAGTAACACAGTCCATGATTAGGTGTCCCACCGGTAGCGTTGCTTGGAGGTCGACCATCCTTGGAGGTCGAGGATGAACCAGGCAGCTGTCTGGTCCGAAAATCCAAATGCAAGCGAGAGAGAGGGCGAGACTCGCTGAGCCCTTCCTATCTCTGCCCTTCAATTCATCCCGTGTGTTCATTGGCCGTGCCATCACAACAGACCCACCAATCTTCTGTGGCCATGTTGGCATAACAAACCTACCCACCACAGGGAGCTAGTTGCAAAAATCTGCATATGATCAACTTCATGTACAAAGAAGAAAAAAATCTCATCCAAAACAAGTGTTGAAGAAATGTCTTCAAAGAATGAAGGGGTTTTTGGAAAATGACTAGAAGAGCCCCTGGGCTGTGAGGATTTAGGCTTTAGAATGTTGTATGGAAAGACGAGCTGGACGCTAAAGGTTCTGGCCTTCTCTACCTATCAAGGCAAGGAAAAAATACTCCGCTTTCAAGATCAGACCAAAAAGGTGGGTGGAGAAGTTGGTAGAGGAGACTGGGAGCTAGAGAGAGAAGGTGGTAGAGAGAGAGAGGTTGGAGTGAGGGCAACCTGGGGGTGGAAGCAGCAGCCCCATGGAGGGAGCCCTCACGGGTTGCCATGGGTGCTCACGGATGGAAAGAACTGACCAGATCGCAGTTTTAGGAAGCAATCGTTCCTGGGAGGCACAGCCTATGTCCATTACACCCACCCCACGGCTCCATGAAAGAAAGACGTGGAGCTCAGCCGCTGTAAAGATGGCAGCTAAGAAAACCAGACACAGTCACGCCCCCTGGCATGTCGGGGGACCCCATGAGTCAAAATCACCTACAACAAGGGGGGGGGTGTTTTGTGTGTTGGTGTCAGTTCCCCTACATGATTTTAAAGACCCCGCTCACCATGCTTTACTACAATGTTAGTTCCAGTTTTCTCCACACAAACAATGTTCATTTTGAAGACAAATGGCCTCAGGTTTGGAAGGGGCAAAGAAATCCACAGAAAGCTAGACAGGCATAAGACTGAGCATCTGGTAGACAGAAAAAGCCTGGGAGAAAAGGTAGCACCACCCCCTTCTGCCCCTGAGACTTTCCACAGAGGGTGGGTGGGAAAGTATGCTGGATTTCCTTTCATGTGTGGAATAGGCTTTGTGAGAGGTACATGATTCTGTGACAACTTAAAGTGGAGGAGTGGAATCTAGCCTATGAATCAGGTCACAGACTGATGGAGTCTCCTTGTGGGCATGACCTCCTCCTCAGGAGGGACCTGGGAACCTCCCTCTCTTCCTCTACCTTCCTTCCTGCTATCAAGTCACCCAGAGACTGCAAAAGCTCTGGAGGTGCATTCACCACCGGATCCATAAGACTGTGCACCCCCCAGCCAGTGATGTTCCTGTATTCTACATCACTGCATGTGGCTTTGTGAGTCTGAAGAGGGCCTTGTGGACTTAAGTCAGACTAGACCAGGATGTTTTATTGGTGCATTATTACTTCTTGATAAAAGGTCTCTTTTACACGAAGGTGTCACTGGATTTTTTTTCTGTCAACCCAGCCTATCTCTCAAGCTATTTTCATTTGAATAATTTGAATAATGACAATTGCAGTGGTTCCCCAGTGGGGCAAATGGTCAACTCTTTGACTACTAGCTAACACATTGGCCATTCAAACCCGACCACAGAAGATGGGCAACCTGCTTTGGGAAGGTCACAGTCCTAAAACCCCATGAAGTGACTCACGTCTGCACGCGCCTACCAGGTTTCAGCACCAACTTGACAGCAACCAGTGAGAACAATGGCTGTGATGACCACGTGAGCCTGGCCGAATTGGAGCACAAGCAGAGAGAAGACGCGGGGATGACATGAAGTTGAGCATCATCTCTCCTGAGGCAAAAACATCCTTCATTAAGGAATGGTTGCAGAGCAGGACGAGTGTTCCTGAAGCCTGCAGTGTAATCAAAACATTCTAATAGTCGGGGAGTAGAAAAGGAGCTGGTGACTTTCCAAGACAGCCTTACAACTAGGAAAAAAGTTCTATCTCAAAAACTGGCTATAGCTGCAAGACGAGGCTCTTTGTACACAGGTTTTCCTATGGCTCAGCAAGTTTCACACAATTCTGACAGGTGATTTTAAGCAGCTCTGATTGAGAGGAGAGTTGATTTCCTCCTCAGGCCCCACATTTCTACTCCCTGTACTTCCTGAACAAAGAAGATTCATCCCACAGCGTATTTAGATTGGAGGTGTAGGTAAGTTAGAGCAGGTGCATGACTGGCAGATATGGAATCTTTTTTTGATTCCAGGCTTCAAACTGGCTCATTCAGTTTGCACCCCCACCTCACAGAGACTGAATTGGAAATCTCACACATAGAACAAGGTCCCCAGGAGTTTCTCAAGGTATCTGACTGCTGATTTTAAAATGCTGACAGAATTGCTGGGTCTCTTAGGATTTCTACACTTGTGAGGGCAGAAACATTATGGAAATTCCAACTCATTGTGCATCAAATTAGTCAATTACAGTTTCTCAACAGTTATAAAGGATAGCTTTTCAACAGGTACCTGGGTACCCTAATGAACTTCCCTCTAAGAGAATCTTTGCTTTCCTTCTCTGCAAGCTCTTCCAGGAGTTTTGGCCCTTTGAAGTCTGGCCTCCCTCCTTACTCCCTCTTGAGCTTGGCCTGCCTGGAACATCTCTGTGCGTTGCTGGTTAGCAGGTACCAGGAAAATCTGGCCTACGGTTCAACTAACTAGCCAGAGAACATTGGGGTCCCAGGGCTGCGAGAACCACATGGTCTCTGCTTTCCCCCAGTACCAGCTACCATGTGAAGAAATGGATCCCAGGACACACTTCCAGGAAAGCTGAGGATTGTGTACCACTTCTCAGAATGCTCAGAAGGTGGGACCCCCACTGTCTGATTTTTCCCTCAGATACGTGAGATACTAGGACTTGAACGTCTACATTGACCATGAATATTGCTCAGGCCTCTTCTGCTCTTAGGCTGCACAGTTTTCCTGATCCTGGCTGTTGAATCTGCCCCCGGCCCCCTTCGCCCGTTCATGGATCTCGAGCACAATGGGACAAAAGGCTGGCCATATCTGAACCAAGCCCCTGACAAGTAGAAAATAAAACTGCTATGATTCATAGAGTTTGGGGCTGCTGGGTTCTCAAATGTAGATCACCAGGTCATTCTCCCTAGTTCACTGAAATCTTACTATCAGGGATAATTCTACTGTTCTCGTAGCAATACACAAGCCACCATAGGACAAGAAACTAACAGATAAGCCACTGTCTTGGATCAGGACTGATCTCTTCTCAGCTGGCCTGGCAGCCTGCACTACACAGGGCACTGTCCATAGGCTCCCTGCTTTCTTGCAGCCCAAACTTGAGACACATACACAATCAACACACACACAGTACACAGCACACACACAGGACACACCTACACACCCCATCAATACACATACAATACAAAAACACAGTCAATACATACACAATCCAAACACACACAGCACACACACACCTGACATACATATCACACAAACCCAACACAAACATACACAGTCAACACACACAATACAAACACACACACAACATACACACCCTCATCCCAGGTATCCCAAAAATTTCTCAAAGTGAAACTATTATCATGGTATTCCTCTAAAGTGAATGTGTCCATGTCTTTCCATATACTTCATGATACACACTTAGATCCAATTCTCCAAATATGTTCTGCTGTATGCCTTGCTCAGAAAGTCTCTTTCTGGACCATTTCTTGGGATACTTCCCCTACCAAGTCTATTCCTTCATTCCCCCCTCTGTCTTTGAAAATTTATTCCCCCTGAAAAAGGGAACTGAAATGTCCCTTCTTCCAGGAAGCCTTCTCTGATCTTCCGCAGTGTACATCAGGAATCTGTCTCACCTGTGTTGGAAATAATCCTTCAGCTGCCTGCATAGGGCTTGAGGAACTGAACTTTTTGCCTATGCCCCTTAGAGAAGCTAGCATGTAATGTGATTAATGCAAAGGGTACGTTCTCAGCAGTGCCTATCTGGAGAGGAGAGATTTAGTGTGGATTTAGTGTGGATTTTCACTGTCCCCATTAAACAATGGGCTATCCCTTTAGATCAGTAGTGTGGGTGTTTACCTGCTCCAAGTGAGGTTGTCTAAGGTCATGGTGAGACCTAAGTGGGGTCCCTACCAAACCTGCTATAACCTCAGCCACATCACCCACAAAATCCATCTCAATTAATGTATGTTGCTCAAAACACAGCCTGTAACAATGTAGTCTCTTACATTTAACATCTAGGATCTGAGTAAGATTTCACACCTGCCCTGTGTGGCCACATTCCCCTCTTGGTTTATCACAAGTGGCCAGTGATGACACAGGTGTGTTATGGCGAACACGTCACATGGTGAGCACCCACTTTATCTCCTTGGTTGTGAAAGTTGGAGCAACTGAAACTATGGCAGTGACTCCTGGACACCTTTCTACACATAATCTAATGTGGAAGAGACTCATTCATCTATCTTAGGTCTCTATCTTAGTGACCTGGGAGCTGAGCTACTTGCTTCCTCATCCTTCAGGTTCTATGTTCCTTCAGAGCAGAGACCAGGTTTCATTGAACTTTGTATCTCAAAAACTTTCGCTTGATGAAGAAAGCCCAGTGCCATCAAATTAATGCTGAACCAAAGCAACAGTACGAAGCCGAACAGAACTGCCTGCATAGGGTTCTGAGGCTGTCGATCGCTCCCATGGCAGATTGCCATATCTTTCTGCCATGGAGCAGCAGGTGGGTCCAAATCGCCAACCTCTTTAATCATTCTGCTCCCATTCCACGAGGACAGGGACGGTGACTTTGTACATTTCTAATCCTTGGCAAAATGCCAAACCTCAAGTGCCAATTGCAGACCTCCAGAAATCAAGATGCTAAAGGAGGAGACTTCAAAAAGTTTGTGGGAACTTTCTATCATCTTTCCAATAGACTTTGCTATGAATCTTTGGAAGTTTCCTTGTATGTACAGTTTTCATGTACAATATTTAGAGTAAACCATAACATATCTCCCCCACTGCTATTGAGTCAGTTCTGAATCCTGAAACTCTACAGGGCAGGGTCCAAATGCCCTGTGAGTTTCCAAGACTAACTCTTTATGGGAATAGAAAGCCTCCTCTTTCTCCCAGAAAGCCACTTGTGGTTTTGAACCACTCATCTGTGGTTAAAAACCCAATGCATGACCAGTATGCCACTGGGGTGCCTAATGTATTTAAAAGAGAGGCAATATTGTAGGGATCCTAACAGAAATTATTAAAATGATAGCATGGCTTATATCTGTTCTGTGTAGAAAATCTGGTTTGGGCAAAAATAAATAAGTAAATAAATAAATAAATAAATAAATAAATAAATAAACCATTTTTTCTGAGCATGGATTTTTTCCACAGAACAAAAGCAAATTCATAATTATATAATGTGATGTTTCAGTAAACAAAATTGTTTCCATAAAATTTTTTTAAAGATTCTTGGTGGGAGTGGGGCTACAGGTGGGGAAAAAAGAAAAAAAAAGATTCTTGGCGATGAAAAGTTTGGAAACCAACATAGTACAACTCAATCTCAAAGAGTTAAATAGCATTCCTTTTCCTTCCGGGTCTCGCTGGCTGGTTCAGAAAGTTAGCAGTTGCTAACTCAATCACTAGGTTGCTCTGGATCCCTCAGGGGCACCTCAAAAGAAAGTCTTGGTGATCTGTTTCTGAAATATCAGCCTGGTCGTTTCCAGGAGGCTGTGTGTTTTCCTCACAAGACCCACCCTGGAACTACCAATAGGGCAGGTCTCTTCATGCTCTGTCTGTTTGCTCAGAAATGTCCATGTATACTGCTGTTTGTGTCAGGCACATTCATTTTTCAGTGACAACTTAGCTCAATTAATTTCAGAGAAAAGAGAAAATATTATTTTCCAGAACAGAAAAAAAATGAATTGGCCATACTTTCAGGCACAGATGGATCTAGAGTATCAAACTGTGTCATTTAGATGTGCTTGCACCATTTTATCTTCAGGTACTCTTTCCTTTTTTCCCCATTTTCCTTTCTTTTTTTCTTCCCCCCACACTTGTTGATTCACTTCTTCCTTTTTTTAAGGAGGTTTCCTCTACTAGGTAGACCAAATTATCTCTGCAACATCAGGCTTGGTTCTTGTCTCATACATTCTTCTCAAGAAGAGATCTCTCTGCCAGTCACATATAGATCTCCCTCAAGTGATGCTAAAAACTTCTGTTTGGGTTAGACGTCCATCTCAGGATGTATCACTATATCTGGCAAGGATGGAATGCATTCGTCCAGCCTGGCTCGATGCCCAGCCTTTAGGGGAAATGGCTATGTGAGTCACAGCCCTCCCAGATACAGGATGGGAATTTCCCAACAAAAAGACACGAGGCAGACAGAAGAGTTGTTTATGCACGAAAACCTGGGTGGGGGATGCTTCCTCAACCACTTAATCCACAGTCTCCCCACATATGACTTCATCGTGTATTTTTTTTTCCAAAACACCTGGAAAATAACCTCCTCAGTCCAGTTCAAAAACAAAACAAATTATAACCCAGACATTATGATAAGCTAAAGGGCTTCTGAAAGGGATTGCACTAGATGGTCCTAGCTAGAGTGGAAGGAAAATGTGGAATGAAACAAAATCGGAATCTTACTGGTCAGATGGAGAGTGGAGAAACCCCTGAGACACCCTTCAGACCCAGACTGTGCTCACCCCAGGGGCTTAATTTCCAGACCACAGTAGATGGTCTACCAGGTAACAAGAGCAACTGTGAAGGATACACACCTTAGAATAATCCACCATTTCAAATTAGAAGCACTGCACTTACTCAAGGACCAAGATCAGAAAGGTTATAAAAAGAGGCTAGGGGGAACTAGGAAAACCAGAAGGAATACATGATGTTACATCAGCAGGATCCCACTGGATGAGATAAAAGAAGTTGGGTACAGACTGTTGAATGTGAAACTAATGATGATCTGCTTTGTAAACCTTCACCTAGTTTGCAGTAAAAAGCTAAAAAACAAGACTTTGGAGAATTCAATGTCAAATGATTTATTTAATCTTAGTGCCTTGATTTCAGCAAAAAGTCCATGTTATTTAAAGTAGATTTGCCTCCTCGGTCGAGGAGGAGATTCTCAGACAGGATCATTTCAAAAGCTTGAAAAAGGCAAGTAGCCATTTTCTTGTGAGAATAAAGTAGCATCGATTTTCTGGAGTGGACACCATGCAAGAAAAGCCATTATCCAGCAGAAAAATGTGAAGTATCTGCTTAGATTGCAGATACTTAGAAAAATTCTTTCACAGTGCCAAGACAAAACATGCCATTCCCATTGGTCCTGAAAAACACCATTATAAACATAGCCTTGAAGAAAAAAATCAAACAAATCCACCGTGACCGCAACTGTTACCAAACTCTTGATGGGAAATGGAGGTTAGGAGAATCAAGAAAAGGTTGGGAGGAATGAATGTGGGCAGGGAGGCATACGTGATGTTATGGGCCAGTAATTGGACTGCATAAGACAAAACAAAATATGTATGAATTGCTGAATGTAAATCTAATGCCTGCTCCATAAACTTTTACCCAATTCTCTCTAAAATGTTCACAGAATAGACTAGTCGTTGGAGTATTCCTTTTCTAATGAATGATTCACTTAATCCCAATGCCTTGATTTCAGCAAAAAGTACATGTTATTTAAGACGGATTGTCTCCTGGGAAGGAAAAAAAGGGAAGAAGGAAGAGGAAAGGGGGGGAAAGCAAAAGTGATCTATTGACTTACTCTTCACACTTAAGTGAAAAGTCTTTGGAGTTAGAAAGCTTGAGACAAAGGTAAAGCTCTGTCACATAACAACTACTTAAAATTGGTTACTTAATCGACCAAAATCTCCCAGTCTTCATCTGAAAAGCAGGGAGACAAGTTATAGTGCCCACTGGCACATTGTAAGCATGTACAACCATTGTGGAAAACAATACAACGCTACCAAAACAATTCGAAATTGAAATCTCACACAATCTAGCAATACTTCTGAATACCCCAAAGAAGAGATGCAACACAAACCATACATGTCCATCACAGCACAGTCCACAATAGCAAGAAGTTGCAAACAACCCCAAAGCTCATACACCCAAAGCTCATACACCACATTCCTATAAAGTGATGAAACCATGAAGCCCTTCATGACATGTATGGACCTGGAAAACATTATGCTGAGCATAGTTAAACAATGGCAAAAGTATTGTAGGAGACCACTACGATAAGGATAAGCACCAAGACAAAAATAAGCATCTGTTCTCAGGTTATGTAATCTTTTAAGCTAGTCTTCCAAGCAATGAGATGGTGTGTCTTTCTATTGCTTATGATACATCTAACAGTCCCTTATTTGTACATCTCAAAAAAAACCTCTTCTTCAGGGAGGCTTCTACTCAGCTGAGATTAGTATTCCCTATAGCAGGGAGACGGAGAGTACCAAACAGTCCCTGCCATATATCATTGTCACACAGTCATCCCAGATCAACAGG
>PVJH01008016.1:0-88320 GCA_004026705.1 Nesogale talazaci | reverse complement strand
TATTTATCTTTGTTATATTCTCATCCCAACATTGTTGATCTTTCAAGTTAGAATACTCAGATCTGCACCTTAATAATTAAGTTCAATTATCTTCCATATTTTGCTGATTTTTAGTACTAGCAAACTACTACTCATCTTTCAGCTTGTCCTATTTTAGTGACTTGCATGTTGCTATGATGTTTGAAATACCAACTGAGTCATGCATAGTGGTCACTTTCAGTGGAATGTGTAGAGTAAGAAAGACTAGAAAGGCCCAGAAATCTATTCCCAAAAATCAGCCAGTAAAAACTCTATGATCTGTCCTTAAGCATGGAATCGCTATAAGTTAGAGTCAACTAGTAAGTACAACAAAAACCCTAGCTTTCCAAGTTACTAATCTTCTTGTCTCTTAAGGTAGAGCTATCAAATTAAGAGGATAGAACATATCCATTTAACAGTTTGCTTCTCATTGTTCTGTGCTATGAAGTCAGCTATGATTCATGATGACCCTATGCATGACAGACTGCTAGCAAAGCTAAGTTTAAATATTTAGAAATATGCTGGGCTGGTCTCAATTTCTACTCTTGACCTGGGTCCTCAGAATGTCAGAGACAAAGCTGTCTCTTAAAGTTACACTACCAACAGTGTTATTAGCGTGGCATCTGAGGGGATCTGCTTGAATGAACATATGATAATTGTACATCTATTAGCATTTCCCAATAGAAACCTGTATTCTTGTGTAATTTGTTAGTAATGTGGAAATTAGATTTATACTAATAACTTGTCTGCATCATGGCAAAGGAAATATAAGCTCAAAGTTAGAAATAGCACAAACTTTCAAATAGTGAGAAAAATGTGAACGAGGCAATGTCTCTGTAACAATTTATATTCACAGACACTCTTTTTGCTAGTGTATTGCAAAGCTTCTTTCAACATTCTAAGCAGGATGGCGGAACATAACTTAGTTTATGGTTGTTTTATTTTTAAGAGTTTATTGACATATATTTCACATACCATACCATTCAATAGTTTAATCACATTAAAGAGAGTTGCACAATGATTTCCACACTTAATTTTAGAACACTTCTTTCTTTCTTGGACTCATTGTCATCAGTTTCTCCTCTCCCCCCATCCTCCCCAGCCATAACCCTAAGAACCATCAATGCAGTCATTATGGCTATCATTCTACCTATCCTGATTTCATAAACAGAAAAGATGGAAAACAAAATAAACAGATAAAACAAAGGAGATAAATTAAAAAAACCCACTACATTTGGCAAGAGAGTAAGGCTATTCACATCCTGGGTCTATGGTTAAAGCAGATTCACTCCAGGGTTAATCTGTGTTTGAACACTTTTCAGTAGTTTTTGAGCTCCCCACCATACATAGCTTTCTGCAAACTGGATTTTCACAAAAATTGTGAGCCCAAATCTATTCATATATATACAGTTCACATATGTTTCTGATTCACTTTAGAGACACCATTATCATTATCACTTGAACATTATCCATCATCCTCTTCAAGTAGAAGAGAAATCTATTGATAGCGTAATTAATTTAGCTAATGGTCTAAACTTTACAGCATTACTGAGAAAAGAACATTATACAAGTGTAGACAGCTACAGACTGCAATATATGAATTGTTTTCTTATACAGCTTAAACTCAAAAGTGACTGGACGCTACACAAGCAATTAGGGTTGAAGATGGAGTGAAACTTTCAGTAACATTCATTCACAATGGCAGAACTATGCCTATGAGACTAATATATGTCATAATAAAATAAAAAAGCATGGTTGTTTTAGAATAACTTGGAATCTCCTTCCAAAAGATGTCCTCAATTCCTTAAGAGCATCATGGATTTATCTTCTTGTACCTACAGATCTAGAATAGTTGACATTGGATAAGCATTTGTTAATTAGAAAAGTTTCTAAAAGTTGTAAGAAACAATATTCAATATTGTATCATGGTTGAAAGCATAGATTCTGAGTCAGACTGTCTGCAGTCAGTGAAAGCTTGTGATACTTATTTCCTGTGTGTCTTTGGACAAGGACTTAATCTCTTCTTGTGTCCATTTCCTTGTCTGGAGAATAATGGACCATATCGCATGAGTTGTCAAGAAGATTAAGTGCCAATACATTACAAGACTGCAATTGAATGGCACATACCATAGACTATCTACGTATTTCCCATTTTTATTAAATGTAGCCAGTAGTTGGCCCAATTCAACAATCATTCATGGCATGTGTGTTTGATGCTAATAGATAAAGAGTCAGAGAATCATGTGACAGACATTGTGCTTGGCTATGGATCTCAAAGTAAACAGGATTGGTCTCTGCCCTCTCAGTGAGTCATTCCTAGAACTTGAGTTGATTGCAAAACACCAACTGTGTTAGGCTGGATTCTTTAGAGAAGGGAAACCAGTGGTGCTAGTGTATCTATCGAGAGAGATTTATATCAAGAAATGACCCACACAGTTGTAGACATGGGTAAGTCCGGTCCAGTTCAAGTCTTTGCATCAGATGTAAGCTTAAGACTTCTCCTAACTCCTGGAGCTGCAGACCTGGATGAGCATGAAGCAGAAAGGTGAAACAGAAGGATGGTGGATGGTGAGCTGAAGGAATTCCAGACCAGCCAAATGAATCTACGATTGGCAGTTCAATGAAGCTGCCTGGGATCAGCAGGAATCGTAACAAGAGGACGATGAACCATTAATGCAGGGTCCAAGTCCAGCAGTAGAAGTGCGCCAGCTTTCACGCACTCTACATTTCTATCAAGAGTAGGGCACACGCCGAATCAGACCTCCCTCATGCATATCAAGGCTGTGCCAAGATTGACGAGCTCTAGTCTTCCCACCCGACATGGAGTTTGAGGGGCTTTGTCACTCTTTCGGGAATCTCACAGTGTTTGTCCTCTGTGGAGTAGCTGATGGGTTTGAACTGTTGACAAATACTAGCAGTTAGCCATCCAACAGTCCCCGGCAGTGCCACTGGGGCCACATGGCCCTGGGAGTTGTGTGAGACGGTGGGAAGCTCCCATCCCAGTTGTGGGTGATCACAGATGAGAGCTTAAAGGAGTCGTGAGAGCGACGGACCATTTCACTGAGAGAGGAAGGTGAAGAATCGCATTAACTGAGACTGTAATCTCGTTAGATACCTTTTGCCTAAAATGTGAGATAGGTATAGAAAAGCAGTGAGGCAGGAGCAGCGCAGGCATCTGTTTTGGTCTTGTTCTCGGCAACAGCTCCAGCGGCTGCTGTGAGGTCCAGAGCCGCTCATTCCACAGCTGCATTGTTCTGTGTACATGATGTCAAGGATCACTCGGCATTCCTTTTTGCCCTTTCACTGATACTCAATTTAGTCTCATCTCTTGATTTATCTCCTCAAACATTTCTTCCTCTTCTGGAGACTTCCTCACAGCCTTCCTGTTTCCATCAGGACCCTTGTCTCCTGCCGAAGCTTTCAGCTCAAGGATGAAGCACATGTAAGAAAAGGGTGAAGTGAGTGAAACAGTCCACAGAGGATCCACTCCTTCCTCCTTTTCTCTTCATGCTTCCTTCTCGTTCCTTATCTCTTCGCTCCATTCCCACTTGTCTCAAATTCTCTGGCTTCCTCTGCAGATTGTAAGAGGATTTGAGAGATCTTGAATTTAAGAACTCCTGGTGAGGACAAGGACCCTTATGGGTCAACTGGAGCCTCCAACACCCTTAATTTGGGGCAAAGCAATTATGTTGTTGTAATCATAAAGCAGCACAAAAATTTGTGGATCAGTAGGAATCTCCCTTTTGTCATATGCCTTGACAGAGGAGTTGACATTCTTATAACTCACTTGCTGAGATTAAGGCAAGGAAGTCTGTGGAAATTTGAAATGCTAATTATTTCTCATTGATATTGTACAGAGTTCATTTCTTCACACACACACACACACACACACACACAAGTCCCTGCCAGCTAGGGGTCCTGAATGCATTATAGCTAGGAGATAAGATATCTAGGGATCTCTGGGTAGCACAAATAGTTAAGCACTTGAGTACTAACTGAGAGGTTGGTGACTTTTTTCAAAGGCAACTTAGAAAAATGCCTGGCAATTATTTCAATGACAACCTTATTCTATCCTGAAATATATAGCGTCACCATGCGTCATAATCAACTAGATGACATTTTTAAGTGACCTGAGAATGGGGAATGGGAGAGAACATTGCCTGAGGGACAGAGGCTGATAGACTGTCACAGTGGAGCATTTTAAGCATTTGGAAATGGAAGTGGCCAATATTCAGGAGGAGGCTATGACAGTAGAAAGGTGATCTCTGAAATCTTGTGCAGAGGAAGTTTTATTTTTAAAGAAAGTCTCTCTCTCTCTCTCTCTCTCTCTCTCTCTTTCTCTCTCTCTCCTTCCTCCACCCTCTGCCCCTACCTGCCCTGTTTTTCTTCGCTTCCTATTCACCCATCTGTGAATTAAACAGGGATTGAGAATGTCTGCCATATTCAGAAGGATGAGCCATGATGGCATAGTAGTTACACCTTGGGCTGTTAACTGCAAGCCCAGCTGTTCAAAATCACCAGCCACCCACTGGAGAAAGATGGAGCGTCCTCCTTCCTCGAAGAGTACAGTCTCTGAAACTTACACGGGTGTAGTTCGACCCTGTCCTGTCGGTTCAATGCGTGAGCATCCAACTAATGGCAGTGACTTTGCTTTTATTATCATCAGGAACCCAGTGGAGTAGTGGGTTGTGCCTTGGGCTGCAACCACCAAGGCCAGCAGTTTGAACTCACTAGGCGAAAGGGAGAAAGACGAGGTTTTCTGTTCCCATAAAGATTTACGGCCGCAGAAACCCACAAGGACAGTTCTATTCTATCCTACAGGATCTTCATGAGTTAAAATCAGCTCTGTGGCAGTGAATTTGGCTGAGTGTTTGAAATAATAGGCAATATTATTTCTTTGTTCTGGGGATTCAAGAATGAAAACGCATCATTTTTGCCCATGAGAAATTCAATCTAGTGGAAAGAACAGAGTGGAATAAAATCATAAGGTACATTAAAAAGTGCCATGAGGGCAGGAGACATTGAAACAGGACTTTGGGGAATGATTTTCCAAGTTGATTTGATGAGGAGGATATTCTTGCCAGAAGGTATAGGTGTAGTGTGTGTGTGTGTGTGTGTGTGTGTGTGTGTGTAGCTAATGAAGGCTTTAGAACAGAAAACACAGAACCCTTAGAAAAACCCTCTACCGAGTAGAAAGACATTAATAACACTCATATTTATCCCCTAACATGATGTCTTGTTAAACTTGAGGAGGGAGAAATGCAAATGGGAACATTAAGCAGAGAGTACCAAGGAGTAAAGAGTAAAGAGTAAAGAGTAAAGCAGAGAGTACCAAGGAGTAAAGAGAGTACCAAGGAGTTCTGAAGTGTGCTTCCAGCTTAGTGTTTTGTGTGAATAGAAAGCTTGTTGAAGCCCCTGACAATGTGAAAAATCAAAGCGCATATATTCAATATGACAGTAAGGATATAAACCCAATAATTCAAGCTTTAATTTTCTTGGGTTTTCCCATTTGTTTATGACAATGATGGAAATTAGTACAATTTGCCAAAGCCTCTTTTTGTTTTGGTCTGCCTATACCAATCTTTGCCTCTTTTTACGAGATTCAGAAAGAAGAAAGTGCTACAAGATTTCCCCAACCCTGTTTTCCTTCGCTTCCTATTCACCCATCTATTAATTAAGCAGAGATTGAGAATGTCTGCCATTGTCAGAAGGAGGTGCTGTGGTGGATAGTAGTTACACAGAGGTTGTGAGTCTTTCCTGGTGTCTTTGTCCTGAATTTGTAAGCAGGACCCATTTCACTTGCATCCTCCTGGACACCTCAGTGAAGGCAGGAAGAAACAGAAAAATAACGCAAAGAGATGGGAAGGGAGGAAGCAAGCGTGTTTCTAGGCAGCAACTCTAGTTGCTTCTGGTGCCTCAGGAGGGAGATCGCAAAGCTGCGTGTGGCATCGCAGGTGGACAGAGAGAACATGTCACCGAGATGTGCAGCAGCTCTCTCGGGTGGTTTTTTCACTGTGGAGAAATTTCCGATAGAGAACTGGGCCATGGCAGTGGCCACTAGGTGGCAGACTCTGGAGCGCTCAGGCAAGCAGTTACTTTACTGCACAGCCTGATTCCTACTGAGGACGGCTAGTGGGCTGCCCCAGGGTTAACTGGCCAAACTGAAAACTTGCAAAAAAACAAACACTCTAGATTTTGTATAGTGTCTGGAACCTGGCAGTCTGTCAACAAACACTTGTTGGTGGTTCTACAAATGACTCGCAGGGCCCTGGTTGATCACTATGGACAATGAAAATGAAGCATCTGTGCCTGGACTATGAATTCCTCTGCTAGTCAAAGCAGGCACTGCCTGAACCGTGCTGATTCTACTTATTTTTATAGGATTTGTTCAGTTGCCTTTTATGACTGTGTGAAAAATCCTGTGACTGCCTGTCTTTTAGTTCCAAGATGGCATTGCACACTTGTTTTCATCTTTCTGTGGCCTGGAGCACTGAGGATGGTCATCATTTTTGTAGGATAGGATATCAGCGACGGCCTTGAACTTGGGTAACCCTGAACTTGAGTACCTCTTCATAGCTTGTGCCAAAGGCATCATGCTTGTCCCTTGCCCCTCACACTGCTCACAGATAGGAGGCTGTTCATCTGGAGCAAAGTCTGGCAGATAGAGGAGCTAGAGGGATGGAAGACACTATATGAGGGACAGAAGCACTGTGAATGTCTTTGTCTACCAAATTATAGGTCAAGTTATGTTTGGCATCCACATAACTGAGATCAAAATTTAGGTACTTGAAGTCAGCTGCCTTCAACCTTGCTGCTTCTGCCTATGACACTTGGTCACGGCATGAGGTCACCCTTCTAGCCTCTTTTGCCAATTTCCTGTCCCCTAAACTTCTTGTGCCTTTCTCCTTTGCCCTTGGCTCATCTTGCCTTTATTTCCCCCTTCTAACATTTGCCAATGTCACCTCAAGAATCCTCAAACTATTTAATATCCTCTACTGAGTTAGAATCCCTGGGTGGTACATACAGTTAATGTACTCTGCTGTTATCAAATGGCTAGCAAATTGAGCCCATCTACAGTGCCTTGAAAAAAAGACTGGGCAAAATATTACTTTCCCCAAAATAGCCATAAAGAACATTATGGAGCACAGTTCTAATCTAGTATACATGCAGTCACCATAATTTAGAGTCAACTCGAAGACAACTGGTTGATTCTACTATTGTGAAGGCTTTCCTTTCAAATGTGCTAATGAAAATATCCTTTATCTAAGTGGATGGTACCTGGCTATCAAAGATATAGCATCTGGGGTCTTAAAGTCTTGAAAATAAATAAGCACCCATATAGCTCAGAAGCAACAAAGTCCACATGGAAGAAGTACACCAGCCTGTATGACCACAAGGTACCAATGGAAGCAGTTATCACACATCAAGAACAAAAATCACATCATTGCATGTCCACCTTCCTGATATGATCGCTGAAGACAACAGTGTGCATAAGCAACTGTGGTGAAGAAAGATGATGGTGCCCAGCTATCAAAAGATACAGCATCTGGGGTCTTAAAGGCTTGAAGGTAAACAAGTGGCCATCCAGTTGAGAAGCAACAAAACCTACATAGAAGAAGCACACCAGCTTCTTGTGGGACCATGAGACATCAAAGATATCAGGTATGAGGCATCAAAGAACTAAAAATTATATCATTATAAGTGAGGGGGAGTGTAGACTGGGGACCCAAGGTCCATCTTCAGGGGAAGTGATATCCCCATACAGAAAAGTCATGGGGAGGAGATAAGCCAGTCAGGACACAGAGTAGCAATAATGAAGTATGCATCTTTTCTCTAGTTCTAAAATGTTTCCTCTCTCCAACATGATCTGAATTCTACCTTTCAAATCTGGTTAAATCAAAGGATGTACACTAGTTCAGATAGGAACCGAAAAGATGGGGAATTCAGGACAGATGATCCCTTTAGGACCAGTGGGAAGAGTGATGACACCAGTGATGGAGGGCGAGTGGAGCATAAAGGGGAAACAGATTATGAGGACCTATGTACAACCTCCTCCCTGGGGTACTGACAACAGGGAAGTGGGCAAAGGGACAGATCAGACAGCATTAGACAAGGCACAAATATAATAGTTTATAAATTGTCAAGGGTTTGTGAGGAAGGGAGCAGGGGGGAGGGGAAAAAGAAGGAGCCAATACCAGGGGCTTAAGCAGAAGGAAAATGTTTTCAGAATGATGGTGGCATCAAAGGTACAAATATGCTTTGCATAAATACATGTGCAGATGGATTGTGCTAAGAGTTCTATGAGCTCTCAATAAAGTGATTTAAAAAAACAAAAAGAAAGTATCCTTTCTCTGCAGTTTTCTTTAGCACACACTGCCCCTTTATTGATGCCTGACTCACCAGGTACTTCAAGTCAGAAAAGTATTTGCTAAGGCATCTATCACTCTTCCCAGATATTTCATATGTTGGTAAAAGTTCATCTTCCAGTATTTCTCAGTCAGGTCCAATAAACTACCTTTCCTGGCTGTCTTTTACAAAATATCAGATTTCCTCATGAGTTAAGTAGTCGAACCTCAACATCTTCTTAGTTTGATAAGAACTCAGCTCCTTATTTTGATAATTTTTTTGGTAGTGGAAGGATATACAAGAAACCCTTCACCAATTCCACAACGCCATATTGACAGTTGGGTGACACTGATGGCAATCAGCATATGACATCATCTTTGTTGCTTTCACTTTCTGAATTCTATTACTACAAGCCTAGCATGAATGTCCCTGGTCTTGGCTGACTTTTCTAGAGAAGCAAAACCAATGAAACATAGTTGTATAAATATAATACTCCATATATATATATATATATATATATATATATATATATATATCACTGCCACTGAGCTGATGCCAACTCAGTTACCTTTTAGGCCAGGGTAGAACTACCCTTGTGAGTTTCTGTGATTGTAACTGGTTAGGGGAGTAGAAATCTCTCTCTCTCTCTCTCTCTCTCTCTATATATATATATATATATATATATATATATCTTACACATATATACAATGTATCTTGGGAAAATGGCTCACAGAGTTGTAGAGCTCAGCCCGTTCCAAATCCATGGATCAGATATCAGGTTGGAGACTTTTCCTGAATCATAGAGCTACATGGACTAATGAAACAGGACTGTTTGGTCAGATGGCAGGTCCCTGGCTGCAGAGGCAAATGATTCCAGGGTTGGCCATTATGACAGTAAGATGCTGATGATCACCATAGGATGCTTGCGCAGCTCCAAAGAATTGGAGTTCAGAGGAGAAGCCAAATGCAGTCACTACATCTTTGCCAAAGCACCCCATATATTGGAAGCAGGCCGTGCCCTGAGTAACCTCCCTTTTAATTTATTGGTTGCTTATTACAGATCTCATTACAAAGGTGAATGCTTTATATCAGATCTCTTAATGAAGAATGACAGCATCCTAATAGCAGCATGACTCAGCCATGTTGACACATCATCACACTTCCTAAACAAAAATTTCCCCTTCCTCCATCTCTTGCATACCTAGTAACCATTAATAATTAATTTCTTTATATTTGCTTATTTCACATATATGAGGTCATACAGTATTAATCCTTCTGTGACTGACTTATTTCACTCAGCCTAAAGTTTCCTCAGGCCATTCTTGTCTTCACATCCTAGCAGAATATCTAGGCAAATGCCTGCCTTCCCAGTTTCCTGACCTCCTGCTTTAGTGGCCTGTCTCTCATTTTTTTTCCACCAAAGGACAACCTAGACAATGGCATTTTTAAGAAGCAGAAAGGCCTATATTCTATTCCCTGCATTCTGCCTCTTTCAGTTTTCTTTTGAACCCATCAAGTATTTGATCTACCAAACACCTCTGGTCCTTAACTTCTTCATTATCTCATTGGCTACCAGCCCCTTTCCGATCAGTCTTAACTTCCATGCCAACCCCATATGGTGGAACTTCTGACTAACAATTTTGTCAATCTTTCATCTCTCTATTCATCTGCCTGTCTTCATTATTATATTAGACTTATCACAAAAGCTGAGTTTTTGCTGATTTTATTTGTCCTATATATTAAGAATAGTGGATGGTAAAAACAATAAACATTTGTTTAATAAGCAAATTTCTTTTAGACCCAACAACTCCAAGACATTCATTGCCTTTGGTCTTTTTTGTGTGTCATTTATTTATTAATTATAAATCATTTTGGGGAGACATCACTGCTCTCTGGTGGGAGTGGGAGGCCCATTATTATAAATCATTTTATTGGAGGTTTTTACAGATCTTATCACAATTCATACATACATACATTGTGTCCAGCACATTCATACATATGTTGCCATCATCATTTCCTCAAACATTTTCTTTCTACTTGAGCCCTGGGTATAAGCTCATTTTCTCCCCAGTGCCTCTTCATGAACTCTTGATAATTTGTAAATTATTATTTTTTCACGTCTTACACTGATCACTGTCTCCCTTCACCAACTTTTTTGTTGTTCATACCCTTAGAAGGGGATTATGTGAAGATCATTGTGATTGATTGCCTCTTTCTTCCCCCTTACCTTCCCCCTACCCTCCTGGCCACTACTTTCATTATCAGTCCTGAGGGGTTTCCTGTCCTGGATTCCCTATATTTCCAGTTCTTATCTGTACCCGTGGACATGCTCTGATCAAGCAGGATTTGTAAAGTAAAATTGAGGGGAGGAAGCATTAAAGAACCAGAGGAAAGTTGTTACATATAACGATAGAGACAGAGGTGTCATGTTTCATTGATGCTGTATTGCACCCGGACTGACTTGTCTCTTCCTTGTGACCCTTCTGTGATAGAATGTCCAATTATCTACAGATGACTTTGGGTCTTCACTCTGCACTCCTTCTCATTCATATCAATCTGATTTTTTGTCCTGGATCTTTGATGCTTGATACCTGATCCCATTGACACATCATGATCACACAGACTGGTGTGCTTCTTCCATGTGAGCTTTGTTGCTTCTGAGCTGGATGACTGTTTGTTTATCTTCAAGTCTTTAAGACCCCAGATGCCATATCTTTTGATAGCCAGGCACCCTCAGATTTCTTCACCACATTTGCTTATGCACCCATTTTATTTCAGTGATAGTGTCAGGGAAGGTGAGCATCACTGAATGCCCTGTTATTCGAACAAATTGTTCTTGAATTGAGGAATTATTTGAGTAGAGGCCCAATATTCGTCTGCTATCTTAATACTTCACATATGAATATATGTACATACATCTATGTCTCTATCATTATATATAAATATATATTTATATGTACATGCTTGTATTTAGACCTCTATAAATGTCCTTTACCCCCTACTTTTTTCCCCAATTTTCTTTTACTTTCCTCTTATCCCACTGTCATGTGTGACCTTCTTTTGGCTTTCAGTAATTCCTCTCAGCTACATTGTCCTTGATCAAAACCCACCAGGCGTCCTATGCCCTTCTCACAGTTGATTTTAATCACATGTTCTCTTGTCCCTGAGTTTGTTGGTTCCCCTTCCTTCCCCCCACTTCCTCTTTCTGATGCCCCCCAACGCCTGGAATTGTAGGCCCTGTTGTTTTCTTCTGAGGATTGTTTATCTTGCTAATCTTTTCTAGATAGACATTCAAAAACAATAATAAGCACAAGACAAAACAACAGCAAAGAAAGGTCTATAAATAGTTCCACGTCTGTTTGTTGACCTATTTGGGGGGATTGCTCAGACACTCCATTGCTTTTCTTCCCTTGCTGCTCTACTGCACACCCTTAGTGTTTTTGCCCCAGTGTGTGTGGGAAGTCAGATTGGGCACAATTCCCCACTGTCTCTCCAGTGTTATCGTGTTTTCCTCCGTAGTAAAGGACAGCATGTCTCATGGTAGGGCTGGCCCTATGGTTCTCTCTGTGCAGTGACTGCTCTGAGCATGAATATCATTCTCAGGGCTTGGTGGGTCAGAATGTGTTCCACTCTCAATCTCTCACCCTTCCTCTTCATTTGCTCCTGGGTGTTCTGATGAGATGCGCCATTCTCCCTGAGATGTAGTTTCAGTACTGGCCTCTGTAGTGCATTCTTTGGTGGGGGGGAGGGAGGGGATGGTAGTGGGGGGAGGGAAAGACATGACTGGAATTGGGACCGGCCCACAGATCTCTCTATTGGTTTGTTTGCTTTGCTGCTTCATTCCAGTATGCTGTATCATGTCTTGACATGCCAGGTTGAGATCTCGTCCTTCTCTCTCCTGTGGAGATATAAACAATGCCCTCCCCTTGGGTGCGTTTTTGTCCTGGTCCCCTGCTACCCATGTCTTTTTTCCTTCTTTTGCCCTCCATTTTAGGTGACTGCTGTATGTCTTCCTGGACTGGGTCTCACCCCTGCCATAGTACATTAGACCTCACCCCAGGAATATATGCATTTAATGATTTTTCTCCTAAGCCCCTTTTACTTTTTCATTTCACCCCAGTGAACTCATGTTGTATTTGTTTTTTGTGCTTAGTTTACTTCACTTAGCATAATCTTGCCAAGTGGAGATGTGCTTCATGCATTCTTCACTGCTTTGTAGGGATGGGTCGTATCCCGTTCTATGTATGTACCAGAGTTTTTTTTTTTTTTATTCCATTCATCCAATAATGGAAATTTGGGTTGTTTACAACTCCTCATAATTGTGATCTTTGCCGCGATGAACACTGGAGCATAGATGTCCTGCTGTGGTTTGTTTCTTGCCTCTTGTAAGTATATGTCCAGTAGTGGGGATTGCTAGGTCGTATGGTAGCTCCATTTCTATCTGTTTTAGATATTGCCAAATCAATTTCCATAATGCTGTACATGTCCACCAACAGTGAATGAGAGTTCCTATCTCACCACAGCCCCACCAACACTTGTTTCTTTCTGATTTTTTGAATTTGGCTATCTTTGAGGGTGTGAAGAACTATCAAATAGTTGTTTTAATTTGCTTTGCTTTGCTTTTTTGTTTTTTGTTTTTTTGTTGTGGAGGGGCATCACTGCCCTCTAGTGGTCGTGGAAGCTACCTACCCTTGCTCCTGAGAGCTGCTGCTGGATTTGAACCACCAAGCCAGTGGGCCACAGTCCCGCACTCAACCACTATGCCACCGGGGCTCAGCCCAATTTGCTTTTCTCTTATGGCTAATGATCAGGAATATTTTCTCATATGATTTTGGCCATTTGGATTTCTGCCCTGTGAAATTTCTGTTCAGGTCCTTTGCCCACCTCCTCAGTGGGAAATTAGTTTTTTTCTTATTGTAAGATAGCAGCGTATTGTATATTTTAGTAATAAGGCCCTTTTCTGATGTGTCATTGCCAAAAATGTTTTCCCAGTCTGTGGGCGCTCCCATTTCTCTCAGCAAATTCTTTCAATGTATACACGTGTTTTTTTTTTCAGTATATCCCATTGACACTTTGTGCCTCTCTGTGTCCTTCCTTATTTAAAATAACCTATGTATTCCCTGTGCCAAAGTTCTCAGGTTTGTCCCAATTCCCTCATTAATGACCCTAATTGTTTGCAGTTTAACCTCGAAGTTTGTGATCCACCTTGAGTTTATCCTTGTGCTTAATTTTTATGCAGGAAAATATCCATTTTTTTTCTAGCACCACTTGTTGAAGAGAGCATCCACTTCCCATTTGATTTTTTTGAAGTCCTTGTCAAAGATCAGCAAAGATGTTTGCTGATGCCTTTTTCCTGAGCTTTCAGTTATTTTCCATTAGTCTGAGTATCTGTCATTACCATAATATTTTGACCACTGTGACTGTATAATAAGTGCTAAAGTCAGGTAAAGCAAGCCCTTGAACTTTGTCATTCTTGAGGAGTTTTTTGCTAATTCTGGGCTTCTTCCCTCTCCATATGAAGTTGGAAATCACTTGTTCCAATACTTTGAAGAAAGATGATGGTATTTGTATCAGGATAGCATTAAAATATATAGTATCTTGGGAAGAACTGCTATCTGTACTATATTGAGTCCCCTGATCCATGAGCATGTATAATCTTCCATTTGTTGAAGTCACTCCTTATAAAAGTATTCTGTCGCTGTCCTCATATTAATCTTTTGTGTTTATTTAATCAGGTATATCCCTAGATATTTCAACTTGTGGTTGGTTATTATGAAGATCTACCTTTTAGATCTGCTCTTCTGTGTTCTTATTTGATATGTGTAGTAGCCTGATAGACTACTGTGCATTGATCTTGTATCTTGCTACTCTGTCATATTCCTCTATCACTTCCAGCACTTCCCTTGTGGAACTTTTGGAATTTTCCATATATAAAATCATATCATCTTCAAATAATAATAGCTTCACTTCTTCATTCCCCAGATGCATACCTTTGATGTATTTTCTTTGCCTTATATTGTTAGCTAGGACCTCCAGTATGATGTCAAATAAGAGTGGGGACAATCAGAATGCTTATCTGGTCCTCTTTTTCAGTGGGATCGTGTCCATCTTTTCTCTATTGACTACTACGTTGACTGTTGTTTTTTGACATGTAGCTTTTATTATCTTGAGGAATTTTCCTTCCATTCCTAACTTCTTGAGTGTCTTAAAAAGGAATGGGCGTTGGATGTTGTTGAATGCTTTTCCCACATCTATCAATATTACCATGTATTTCTTTTAATTTTTCATGTCAATGTGGCAAATAATACTAATGATCTCTCATATGTTGAACTATCCTTGCATCCCTGGTATGAATCCCACTTGGTCATGTTGAACTATTTGTTTTACATACTTTCATATTCTATTGGTCAGTATTTTGTTAAGGATTTTTGCATCAATGTTCATTAGAAATATTGGTCTTTAGTTCTCGATTCTTGTGGGATTCTTCTCTGCTTTAGATAGCAGTGTTAAACTAGCTTCATAGAAAAAGTTTGGAAATTTGCCATCTTTTTCAATGCTCTGGAAATTTGTGAAGGATTTTGCCAGTTCTTCCCTGAATGCTTGGTAGAATCTCCTGTGAAACCACTGGCCGAGGAGATTTTTTTGTTGTTAATTCCTTGATAAACTTGTCTATTTCTTCTATTGCAATGCATCTGTTGAGATTCTTGATATGCATCTTGAGTAGTCTAGGGAGGGATTGGTTTTCCAAATATTTGTCAATGTCTTCCAAGTTGTTGAATACAGACCTACATAGTACTGTGTAATTATTCTTTTGATTTCATTATGGTTCATTGTAATATCCCCTGTTTCATCCCTCATCTTTGCTACTGAAATTTATTCCTTTCTTTCTTTGATATGGTTTGCCAGTGGTCTGTCAAATCTTTCAAAGAACCAACTTTTAGCCACATTAATTTTTTTCCATAGTCTTCTTGTTTTCCCTCTCATGTAACTCAGCCCCAATTTTTAATGTTTCTCTTCTTTTGCTATTATTAGAGTTGTTTTGTTGACTCTGCTGTAATTGTTGTAAGTTTTTTTGCCAGAATATCTATGATAAAGTTCCCTTTTTAATGTGGGCATGTATTGCTATCAAACTTCTTATGCAAATGCTTTTGTGTGTCTCAAAGGTTTTTGTACTTCATAGTCTCATTCTTGTTGATTTCTAGAAACCTCCTAATTTCATCTCTGATCTGGGTCAGCACCCACTCCTTTTGCAATAAAGAGTTACTCATCCTCCAATTGTTTGCCCTTGTTATTTAATCATCCTTCTGTTGATGTCCAGCCTTTTGGTGTAGGGTTCAGAGAAGGAAGTCTATGTGACCTCTATGTGCTAAAATTTACACATATGTGATGATCCTCTATATGTGCTCAGTGAGTATTGTTCTTCTGCCCATATAGAGGCAGCAAGGCTCTTCTGTAGGGCTGGGTTTCTTTTAACATATTCTTTGAGTTTTTTCTTGTCTGGGAAGACTCTTCTCCATCTATTTTGATAGACAATTTGGCTGAATAGAATATTATTGGATTTGTGTTATTTTCCTTCAATATTTGGAATATGTTACACCGTTCTCTTTTCTTTATAGTGTTTGCTGCTAGGTCTGAGCATATTCTTATTTGGGAGCCTTTATAACTGGCTGTTTTTCCTCCTAGCTGCTCTTATTATTTTTTTCCTTTTTCTCAAGGTTGGATAATTTAAATATTATATGCCCTGATGAGTTCTTAGGATTCAGTCTAATGGTGTTCTTTTGGCCTCCTGAAGGGTTGCCTGGTTTTCATTCATTAAGTTGGGAAAGTTTTCATCTTAGAATTTCTCACTATTTTTGCCATTGACTTCTTTGTTGTGTCTTGTTCTAGAAATCCAACTCTTCTAATGTTGATCCTCTTCATAGGATTAGACATGTTCTAAGGTTTTCTTCAACTTCTCTTGTCCAGATTATCTTGTTTGACTGCCTTACTGCTTGAAGTCTACCCTGGTTATCTTCTTTGTCACTGGAATGACTCTCTGCCTCCTCAAGTTTGTTAGAGAAGTTTGTAAATTTGCTATTGGTTTTTATTACCTCAGTCCTTGACTCTTGTTTTCACCTTTGGTGTGTGGGTCTTTATCTCCTCTATCATTTCATCCTTTTTCTATATTGCTTCCATCATATCCTAGATGATTCTAAGCAACATTCTGAAGATTTTTTTTTTTCCTGTGGCAGGTCAGCATGTGTCCCTTCTATGACTGCTGTTAGGTTCAGGTCATCCTCTGACATTGGATTTTATTTCCCTTGTTTTCTTGTTGAGCCTGTTGAGATGGCTTATGTCATTTTGGAGGAACCCAGAGCCATTTTCCCAGGAGTCAGAGAGCTCTGGGCTCTCTCTTTGGGACATTAGAATGAATGCTTCTGCAGATTGTCGGTTGTTAATTGCTCTGGGGGTTGTGTTTCACCATTATCTCACAGGGGTTTCCCTCTCACCATAGACTATCAGGGATCTGTTGTTTGGATGGGGAGGTTAGATGGCCCTCTCATTCATCAAGCTCACAAGATCAGCCTGTGTTGTGTTCTAGTAACTTTCAGGCTTCCATTGGTGCCCATTCTCAGCTGGGCATGCCTCTCTGTGAAGGAAAGTGCTGGTCCAGACATGAAAATATGTAGCTCTGGGGGTGAGATTTAGGCTGAGGTGGAGGTGATCTGTTCATGGCTAGAGGCACTGTGGACAGGCAGGCAGGTGGGAAATCGAGTCCAGCTGTATGTGTAAGCCTACAGCTCTGCCACTCAGACCTCAGAGGGCAGCACCCAGGCAGAGCAGGGAAATGATAAGAAAGAGAGGGTAGCTCTTGGAGGAGGGATCCGCTAATAGGCAAATGGAGGGCGTTTGTCCTTTGGAGTATCAAACTGCTGCTGCACAAACCACTGCTGGGTAGTTGGTAGGCCTGAAATGCTGCGGCCAGGGAACAGCAGCTAGGAATGATAGTCAGAGTTCGGTCCACAGTAGTGTGGCCAGCTCAGGCTGGACCATTTCTTGCAGCGGGTCTGGTGCCTTGGCCTCCCATAGCCAATGCAGGAGATAGGGTGGGAAGCACACTGGTCTGTCACAGAAATTAACCAAGAGCCTTAGAACCCCTACAAGGTCCCCAATTTCTCCACACTCACCGATCTCCAAGAGCTCTTTGCATAAGCTGCCTACATAGACGCCATCTTGTTGCCTTATTCTGATTTGGTCTCACACCTTGGAAAACATTATTGATAAGCTAAATCACACAATGACTTTGATTTTTTTTTTAAATAAACTAAAACCCCTAGCTTGTCTAAAATTCAAAGCCTTTCATAAAATTTTTAAATTGTGTTTGTAGTTCCTGTCCCATGGCCGTCTTTGCCTAGTTAAAATTTCTTCCCTCTTAATTCTAACTTCCTTCTAATATTTCAGACCCTGATTCTTAAAATGATTCTTCTTTCTATTTAGTGATAAGAAAAAATGAAACATAAAGAGGGGAAGACTATTAGGCATTCCCCTTCCCATAAGATCCCTCAGTTGTTTTTATTCTTGTATGGCTCTTTCAACACCATCCTTGTTTTGTTCCACTATACCATAAGCTCAAATGCATTTGTTAACGCTGTATGTTCCAAGAGTCATGGGTGCCTTTGCCTGTATCTGAATCTTACTCCCTCTGATGTTTTCTCCTCCCACTTAAAAATATGCAAAACTTCCTCTCATCCATAAAACCTGTCCCTCTACTCTACCCTCATTCTAAATTACCACCAAATCTCTCTTTCTCTTATCAGGCACACTTCTCCAGAGCAGTTTTCATTTGCTTTCTCTATCTCCTCACCTGATACTTAGTTCTTAACTCAGTTTAAATGTTATCATATCTATAGATAGACTATTATCTATAGCTATTCATTTAAATATGAAAGAGACTGGCAAAATAGGTAGACACTACAACAGACACACAAGAGACCAAATAAAACAAATACATATAATAAATTCTGAAAACCTGAGCTTCAGAGAAAAAGATAGAGAAGCTGCCTGAGCACCAAGTAGGAGTAGTTGACTGAAAGCACTAAGAGAGGAGACAAGTGAATTAATCACTGCTTCTGACATGTAAGTCCATCTTGAGCTTTTGTAAGTAGCATACGACAGAGACAGGGGTCTATCACTCTTGTGCCTGGTATTGAGAAAGATTCTCATCTCTATGAGGGAAATATCACCAGATTTCCCAGAAGTCTCAGGAGATAGCCATGCCCACATGGAGGCCTCATTGGCTGCTCAATGGCTATCTCCAGATTAACAGGCTAGACTCCACCCTACACCTCAATCATGAAATTGACATAAGCACATGACCGCCACAGACCACCCCTTGTTAATTTCACACTTTCAAATAATTCTGTAACTGTATATAACTTTCAAATAAACAAAATCATATCTATATCTAACAGGATAAAACTAAAATGCATACAATTCAACACGTGTCACCATCACTTAAAAATAACATTCTATAAGTGAACAAAACAAAAGATATCCTGTGTCTTACAATTGTAGTTACAAAATATCTATACCTTGATCCTAAAATCCTATGAATATATATTCTGCTTCCTATAGGAGTTTGCAAACCAACCACCTCAAGTCATCATTCCCCCATTTTGGGTATCTAATTTCTATATTGCCCACTTACATCAACCCAGTGCTCTGAGGACACAATCATATCTTTCAACATGAAGAATCTTCATTCCAGTTGGAAATTCATGAAGTGTGCATCCATTAGCAAAGTCAAATCAGGACAGACCATCCATAAAGTCAGCAGTGATATGCACCAGTTCACAGACTCAAATTGATTCTCTTCCTCTTATCAGGTTCTGGTCAACTCAATGTGGGCTGTCTCACTTAGCCTCACCAGGGTAGCCATTGATCACCTTTCCTGGACCATGGTCCCATCACAAATTCTCAACACTGCCTAGCCCTCTCACACTGGGTCATGAATATCAGACTAGTCAACCTGCTCTTGTCTTCTCTATTTCCTGTGAACCAAGTCCATGGGTGTCAGTGGCCAAACTCATTTATTACTACAGTTCTCCTACTTTCACTGACAAGTAGTAAATCTGGGTGGTCACCTAACAAGTATTTCAGCCTGCCACAGGTTCCCTTTAACATTCAGTCCCAGAGAGGAGTTATCTTCATGGTTCCAGATTCCTTCGCTTCTGAAAATAATCACTGGTCAGATTTTCCAAGGAAACAGACTTCATTGGTTAGTCTGACTTTCTCTCAGAATGCAAATATTCTGAGTACTCTAAAACACTGGGTGGGGCTAATTTCTTCAGAGAAATCTTTCTAGGTGTGACTTAAACCCATCTAAGGACAAGGTGGGGTTAATCTCTTTAGAGATGTCTTTGAAGCTGAGTCCTAAACCCTCTAGAGGTCATTGCTTGGCTTGAGGCAACTGGATTTACAAACTTTCTTTTCATACTTCCCAATAAACATTTCTATACATACTTATATTTACAATAATAGGCATAAGAAATCAGAATAAACAGCACAGTCAGAAATTAAACTTAATTCTTAAAACAGTCAAGGTCAATACTTATTAAGCTTCTATATCTTTATCTAAACAACTGTTTATAGAAAAACATGGAATTAGGTCTCTGAGGGCATCAAAACAGATCAATGCTTTGGGTCAGGAATTCTGACCTCCTTAACCACTATACTTGAGCAGAATATGTTCTGAGATATTCAAATGGCGATTTCTACCCCTGAGCTCAAGATATACATTAACAATATGCATTTGATATAGGAATAACCAAAAACAGTATCCAAACAAAATAATCAAAACTTTAACTTCCCATATTGTTTCCAGAAAATAACTCAGTAAGTTACAAGGATATATCTGACTTCTGGCTAGCCAAAGAAGTAACAATACTATGAGGCACAAGTCAAACAAACATCTACTTTCCATCTTATGATTGGTTTCTCCAGTACCCCACTCCTAGGGTACCATAATATGTTAATCCAGGTAGACTAGAGAAACAAACCCATAGACATATATAAATGTATGTATATGTATATATATATGGGTATGGTTTATATATAAGAGGAATAGGACATTAAAAAACATCCCAACCCGGTCAGTTCAAAGTCATAAGTCTGATATTAGCCCATATGCCTGATACCAGTCTATAATGTCTCCTTCTGATTCACAAAGTCACAGCCCAGTGGGTGCAGAATCCTGGCACTGGCAGAGGTCTCCCTATGGCTCCTTGCTTCTAGGACTCAGGGTCCATCAACAGAATCCAGTAGTGGTAGAGGCAACTCAGTGCTGGCAGGGCTCTCCACGTGGCTTGCGAGCTTCAGAGGTCTGGTTCTATCAGGGTAAGGCTGTGTGGCTTCTCCTCCAGCTCCTTCAGCTCTTCGAACCTTGCCATCTTGTCTTGTCCATAATTCATCGTCTCTGAGACTAACTCCTAACAACTGGGGAAGATAGCTTCTCATCTTCATGAGGGAAATATCACCATATTTCCCAGAAGTCTCAGGAGAAAGCCATGCCACAGAGGCCTCATTGGCTGCTCAATGGCTATCTCCAGATTAACAGACTAGACTCCACCCCTACATTTCAACCATGAAATGAACATAAGCACATGACCACCACAGATGGTATTTGTTTACCCTTGCTGCAGCAATGCCTATGAAAGTGATGGAACATACAAGGGACAAAAGTTGTGAGAACTCCTTAGACATAACCAAACACTTGAGGCACTGGGTCACTAGACCCCATGGTTCAGGACCACAGTGGGAGAGAACCCAAGGTCAATCAGCATAAGACAGTCCGCGAAATCTACATTCTATTTTGGTAATGGCTGAGATCTTAAAAGCTTGTGAACTCCCCTACCGAATCCATAATAAAAAGTATATTAAAACTAGTGAGCAGCATCTAATAAGTGCAATTATAAAGGATTAAAATTTAAAATAGGTGGAAATATTTAGTCAAATGGACCAATGAACCACAATGAATATCAATCTCCGTGTCCTTGCGACCAATGGAACTAGTGGTGCCTAGACCACTCCCAACTGCCCTGAAAGGGATCATATTAAAAGATGGAGTGGAAGAAAACTGTGGGAAAAAAATCATGAATGTACCAGGGGTGCTGATCAGATATAGACTAGTGAGACTCTTGAGACTAAGTCCTTTGGTCACCCTTAAGTCCTGGAACAAAATTACTCCCGTGGTCCACTTTTCAGCAAACAATAAACATGTCCATAAGGCAAACAATAAGTGCTTTGAGGTGCACATATCTTAGATTAATCAACCATTTGGGATCAAGGGAGTAGTGTTTACCCAAAGACAAACAGAAGAGTTAGAAGAGAAGGAGGACTGGAGAGAGGAAACACAGAGTGGAGGTGGTATGGGTGATGTTATATTGAATGGATTACAATCTGTATGAATTGTGAATGGAATACTGATGATCTGTTCTCTAAATTTCCATCCAATTTCCAATAAAAAATTAAGAAAATAAATGAACATTGAGATTCAGCAAGGTTATCACCAGCAAGTGTGAAGCTAGGATTCAGATTTAAGTTATATTTGTGCTATATCCATACTTCCCCTTGGCTTGATGTCTCTGGCTCCGGGCAGAGTCAATCATCTTAGAGGTCAGACACAGACCATCTGGGAAAGCAGCGTTTCTGAGATGGAAGAAGATGTGAAGGAAGTAGAGGTTGACAGATGATAAAAATCATTAGAGTAGGGGCTGATCCCCGGTGGCATAGTGGTTGTGTGCGGGACTGCGACCCACTGGGTTGGCCGTTCAAATCCAGCAGCAGCTCTCCAGGAGCAAGGCTGGGCCTCCTATTCCCACCAGAGCGCAGTGAGGCTCCCCCCCCCCCACAAAAAAAATCAGTAGAGCGGTTTTTGGCAATTGTAATTCCTGCTCACCTTTCACTAATATCTAGTCCTCACTCTCCGTGTTGAATACATACAGATACACCCTAGAAAACCTCATATAGGCTGCCTTCTTGATTATCTCACATGCTGAAGAGAACACATTGTAAACATGCAACGGTCATATGCTAACTACGTGAACAAGTGACCAGGAGAAGAGAAAAATGCTAACAGCTTTTGATATTTGGACAAAACAGGCAAGGACAAGGTCAAGGGCGAAGCAGCCCATGCTGCCCCTCTGACCTTAAGCCCACCTCGGACACCTGTGCTTCACTCTCTGAAACCCACCGACCTCCTCAAGCCATGCCTACCGCCCCCTGCCTCCGTAGTTTGGCTCACACAGCTCCCTCGCTGCTCCAGACCTGCTCGGCATCTGCTGATCTGAGAGGATTCTGTGTGCCTCCAGCTGCAGGTAGCAGGTCATCCCCGGCACTCCATCTCATGGAGATCTTTCACAGCGGGACTGCTGGGGGTACCGGGGACCCTGAGAGGCCCCTGGAAGGGAGAGCCCTGCCCTTACTCTTGTGGCAGCAGCTCCCAGCACAGGCGCGGGAGGAAGTGCCGAAAGATGCGGTGACTCGGGGTGCACCATGTGGTATGGGGGCTGGTGGGAAGGCCGCGCGCAGACGCCGGTTGGGCTTCGGTCTCTTGCTCTTTGTTGGTTGGGTCTTTTCTTGTTACAGCTTCCTTGTCAGTCTGTCTCCTGGACAAACTTCCTCTTTTTTCATAACCCTCTTCTTTACTAAGAATGATGTGCTTATGGAGAGACTGATCCTTCCTGGTACATGTCCATAGTATGTGAGAGAAAATCTTCCTTCCGTTGGCTGCACTGCATTACCAGCCTTTGGGCAGAAGGGGTCTCTCTAGTCGCAGAACACAGGTTCCCTGGAAAGCCCTGGAGTTTCTCAAATGTGTTCTTTCTCTCAGGGCGTGTTTCAAGACACTGCCCCACCGAAGACCATTTCTTACTTGACCCCTCAACTCCCAAACCCACTTACCCTTTCTATAAAATATGATACGCAGAGAAGGGTTTTCTCTTCATAGAAACATTTTGTGGGTGGAAAGTACCAGGAAAGCACATCTTGGAAGCTCTTTCTCTCTAAGGGATAAGCTTCTAAACCTGTTGCCACGGTTAATATCTACAATCAGTAGAGAAAGAATTCTAATTAAAGAGAATTTATTGGCTTGTAAAATGTAGCTCGTGTCCTCTTACAGCCCCTGGGTGAGTGAGCTCAACTGCAGACTGGAAGGTGAGCAGTTCAAGTCCTCCCAGAGGGTCTTGAGAATGTGCTTGTCACCCAGAGTGTACTTGATGGCAGCTGGTGCTGGGAAGCCTCCTTTCAGCCTCCCATTGTCATGGAGTCGGTTCCCGCCATGCTGACTCCGTGTGCACCTGAGTGGAATTGTGTACCAAGTGGCTGTCAGGGGTGCAGTTTTCAGAAGTCGATTGTCAGACCTTTTTTCCGAGGTGCCTCTGGACAGACTGGAAGCTCCCATCTTCCGTTAGCGTGTGTGTGTGTGTGTGTGTGTGTGTGTGTGTGTTAACAATTTGCACCATCCAAGGACTCCTGTGACAGCCTAACCCTCCTTTTTTCTTCTTCTGATTCTCCATTTTCCACTTAACTGTGTGGGGAGGTGCTAGATAATTTCATGTCCCTTTCTACCTAACAGTGAGATTGACAGCCCAGCCCAGATCATTAGAGACACACCGTACTCTGCATGCACATTCCCTACCCATTCAACAGCTAACTGTACATTTCAAAAGATGCAAGTATGGAGTTAAAAGGTTGAAAAAGTGAGTTTATACTTGGGACCAGAGCCGCTGGGAGTTTCCAGACCACCTCTCTGCCTCCCCAAGTCTTCTTGCTGATCTTATTGTATAGACTCTTACCTCGTCTTAGTTGCAGGAAAGTCTTCAAAAGCCTTCACTAGAGGAGAGAACCAGACAGAGAATTCATGGGTCCTGGCCCCCCTCTTTTCACTCTCCTATGTTGTACATGTTTCCCAAGAAGAAGAACATTAAATAAACATTATTGAGTTGGAGATGTCCCTAAGGACTTCAAAAATCACCAGCAACTTCTTTCGTTGATAAGATTATATCCTGGGAAAGTGCTTGATTCTATGAGACTCTCAGATTATAATATATATATATACTATACTTATTATACGTGTTAATATTATTATTATATATTAGTATCTTAGAGAACATTTCCATAAACCCATTCCACAGATGAAGTAATCAAGTCAAAATAATTATTCTGCTTCGTTAAAAGTCACACATACAAAAGTGGTGAACCAAGAATGGGGGCCTAATTGTCGGCACTGTGTATTGGGTGTAAGGGGCACCAGCCTTGGGCTGCCAATTACAAGGTCAGAAATTTGAGCCCCTGAGATGCTGTGATGAAAATGAAGGTGTCTTCTTCTGTGAAGAGTTGCTGGATCATGAAACCACTGGGGCAGTTCTACTCTGCCCTTTGGGGTGGTTATGAATCAAAATTGACTAGAAGGGAGTGAGTTTTTAAAAATTATTTATTGTATATTTACTATGTGCCAGTTCCAGGACAACAGAAGTTATAGTTTCCTTTCCATTCTCAGTGGCCGAAAGAAGAACATATAAGAAGCAGTGTGGGGTGCATTTTAAACAGCAGCCCAGGTTCACACCTCTAACACTGGGCCTCAAGTAACTCACTGTTGCCATTTGGGGAGTGTGGGAGAGAAGGGGATGGGTTAAATACTTACATCAAAATTGGTCACCAAATAAGCAATCAATGAACGTTACCTACTATCCATTGGGTGGTGGTGTCATGGTGGTGACACCACGACAAAGCGTCATAGCTGGGAGTGCCTGCAAGTCTGTGCCGACTCACAGTGACCGCGTACAGAAAGCCCAGTCCTGCCTGCTCGGGCACTGTCCCCGCCATTGATGCTATGTTTGAGCCCATGGTGGCAGCCACCCCCGTCAATCCCTCTCCTGAAAATCTTCCTCTTTTTCCACTGCTCTTTTCTTTGCCAAGAATGACGTCCTTATGTAGGGATTGGTCCTTCCTGATTCCATGTGAGACAAAATCTCCTTAGCCTTGCTTCCAAGGAGTATTCTGCCCAGACACATTTGATTCTCTGGGGGGTGGGGGGTGGAGGTGGTAAACCATGGCATATTCAATTTTCTTCATCAACAATGTGATTCCAAGGCGTGCATTCTCTCGGTCGCCCTTATCTGTTGTTCAGCTTTGATACGCCTATGAGACCCGTCTAGTTCAGTGCATTATTTGGTCTCTTGACCGCTGCCTCCATGGGCATTGTTTGTGGCCCCAAATAAAATGAAATCCTTGACAACGCCAACCTTTTCCTCGCTTCTCAGGATGTGGCTTACTGGTTGTCTTCTGAAAGTTTTTGTTTTCTTTGTGTTGAGGTGTAAACCCTACTGAAGGTGGTAGCCTTTGATCTTCACCAGTAAGTTCTTCAAATTGCTTTCATTTCCTGCAGGCAAGTTTGTGTATCAATATTTCAGAATGTTAATGAGTCTTCCTGAAATTCTTTGTATAGTCTAGCTCCTCGGATTATTTGCTTAGCATGCAGATTGAAACAGTATGATGAAATACTCAACTCTGCAGACATCGTTCTTAATTTAAAATCATGTCGTATCTCTCTCCGTTGTTCATACAGACCACTCTCTTCTGGCCTACATGTAGCTTCTGCGTGAGCATCAACAAGTGTCCTGGAATTCTCATTCTTCACAATTTTATCCACTATTTGTTAAGATCCACACGATTATATGTGTTTGTGTAATCAAGAAACACGCGGGGAAGCATCTTTTTTGGTGTGCCCCACTGTCATTGTCAGCTTTCACACTGGCTTCATTTTTCCCATTTGTTCCAGGTGAATAATGCATGTAAATCACTATGTGGAAAGCTATCGTATACATGCTAAACATGCATTGACCCATGTCACTTTTAGGGAAACAACGCAGATCCCCCATGATTCATGTGCACGTATCACCCACCACTAAGATGTCACATTGTGGTCTTGCTGCACTTTGTAGGTTGTCCTCATGCTGGAGGTGTTTTGAACACCAGCCAGGCCCCCCGTGTGCATAGGCTTCCGCATAACTTCCAGGCTATGCTGGTGTGGGAAGAGGGACTTGGCTATCCGCCTCCGGGCAAAACACGGCAAAAGCTGGTGACACTTTCCGAGTGTCATCTTCTGGTGGAGAGGACACTCCCTGGAAGGGCAGCCCCCTGGGTTGTAGTCATACATGGGGACAGCTTGCCTCTGCAAAGTCGAATGGACCTTCATCACATGGCCGGAGTCAAGTAAACTGTCTGGGACCCAAATTGGCTGAGGTGGCAGAATTGAAATGAGAAGAATTGGTGACAAACCCTCATGACAAAGACGAGAAGGCCATGGTGCTTGGTAAAGCAGAAGATCGGTGTACAGAGGAAGACCTTAAATGAGGCTGGTTGACTTAGCAGCTGTAACAACCAGGCTACAAACAGCAGGGGCTGCGAGGGCAGTGCGGGGCCAGGCCGTGCTTTGGCATTGTGCAAGGAGCTGCTGTGAGTCGGGGTAACTCCACACCTCTGAAAGGCAGCAGCATTCGGTATCACCTGAGAGCTAAGTAACTAGTATTCTTGCTCACCATTCAACTAACACACTGATGATGCCAAAGCCCACGGTCTTCTCTGCTACCTGGACAGAAAGATAGCCTGGTGATGCCAGAATTAATTCAGTCATAAAGCTAACGGGTCTCCCTACATGCCTAAGTTTGGCTTTTCGGTCCAGACTTGTCTTGCGAGGCTGTTCTGGCCTTTAGGTCCCTCAACCTGCCCTTTCCGACTATGCCTCTCCACGATGGCCTTGAGGGGGCGCCATTGAGCTGCACTAACCAAGTTCTGGGTCCTAGCACCTCAGCCAAGTGTGAAATGACTCAAGAAAGAGAAACAGAAACACTCCGAGTCAAATTCTGACTGCTGAGACTTATGCCTTCATGGCAAAACAGTTCTTAAAAACACCCACCCGCAGGAATGAGGGAACTCTTCAGAAGTCAAGGTTATTGTAACCTGTGTTGTTTTTTCCTTTGATCAGTGTACTCTAAAAAGAGAATTACAAAGCTCTGTTAAAAACAAAAACAAAAGTTCTCTGGAGACAGTATCTGTGTCAGAATCTGCAGCCTTCAATGTGTCAGGGACAGTGCTTTAAGCTCTGGCTCTTGCCCACTGACAGAATAAAATAAATGACTAACTCTGAGGGATGCTAACAGGAATCTAACACGTCAGAGAAAATAGAAACTTTGGAAAACCTTGGAGACCAATTTCCCTTTATATATTTGCCAAACCTGAGGTTCCAAACTGGGAGGTTTTCCTGAAAGCTTTCAACAGGAAAGTCGAAATGTCCTACGTTCAGGACGTCTGATAGCACCAAGCTGTGACGCCACCATGCCCATGTCCCCGCCTGACCTTTGCTGTCGAGATTGGGGCACCAACCTGTCAAAGCTCTGGGAAAGCTGTCAAAGACCCTTGTGATTACCAGCTAGCCAAAGAGAAGTGGAAAAATCAAGGTCCCTTATTTGTCTTTCTCCACAGGCACTGGACTTCTAATCAGAAGGTCAACAGCTTGAAACCACCAGGTGCTACTTGGGCAACAGATGAGACTTTCTACTCCTGTAAGAATTTATGGGCTCTGAAATGCACTGGGCCAGTTCTGCTCTGTTCTGTCAGGTCGCTCAGAGCTGGAATCAACTCAGTGGAAGTAAGTTGAGTTCTCTCGGGCAGTGGGCATACAATTCAGGATTAAAGAGAGCTATTCTTGGGGCTGAGCCCCGGTGGCGTAGTGGTTGAGTGCGCAGTTGCGGCCCTCTGGCTTGGCGGTTCAAATCCAGCAGCAGCAACGCTGGGTAGCTCCCACGACCACCAGAGGGCAGTGATGCCAAAACAAAAGAGAGAGAGAGATCTATTCTTTGTCAATGAGAACTCCCCTCTCGTCCTACTTTTGACAGTCATTGAGAAAACATTCTGTAGTTCTGCCTGAGTAGAGCAACCTGCACGGACCCCTTGTGTGCTCCCCCTCACAAGCTCTTGTGATCCCCCAGACTTCAGGACACAGAGCAGCAAGGCAACTTACCAGATGCCACACAGCTCCTAGAGAGGCTCCGTCAATGTTCTGCCTGTTCCAAGCCCTCCAGAGACCAAACAAAGCTTCCAGAATGCTCATCGCAACTCAGAGAGTTTTACATGACCAGCTCCTCGGTTCTGGCTAAGCAGAAGCGAGGGGTGAAATACATTTCCCCTGCCCGTCTCCTTGTCTCCTCTCATCTTCTGCTCGTGTGCTTTCTCTGCCCCTCTCAACTGTCCACTTGTCTGCTCGTGTCTACCCTTTTGTCCAGAGGACACCCTTATCCTGAAGGTCCAGCAAACCAAACCAAAATCTCAGCGAGAGTCCATTCCTAAGAATCCATTCTGACTCATAGCAAACGTATGGAACAGAGTAGCAGTGATCCACAGAGTGTCCATGATTGCACACCTTCATGGCAGCACTGTCTTACCCTCTCCTGTGGAATGGCTACTGGGTTTGAATTGCCAACCTTGAGCTTTGAACTGCCCAACTCTAATCCACTATATCACCAGGCCTCCTTAAAAAAAGTCTGCCCTCCTGGCAAAATGATAAGATTCAATGTGAGATACATTCACAACGCCTGGCAAGACTTTCCCCAGACCCTTCAGTGTCGTCTGCAGTCTCTTGATTGCACGCTCACCCTGACTGAATCTTTCCATGCTGTGTGATGGGAGCATGTCTGTGAATGTGGTCCGTGTAGTCCCTCCTGCATACGTGTGTGTATATGTAAACATAGCAAGTGAACAGGTAACAGAACAATTGTCATTTCTAGTTCTTCTTGTGTACAGTTTACTTTGTTGAGATAATCTAAGGAGTTTTAAAGACTTGGAGTTCTTAGTGATGGCCAACAATGGGTGGCTGGGTCGGGATCCGGAGTGAGGAAGCACTGCATATCTGTGCTTAGTGGCAGCCAACCTACCAAGTGGCTGTGGCTGATGTTTGCACAATATGATTGTCGTCCCTTAGATGTACAAGTGAACAACCTTGAATCAAAAGATTGTGTGTGTGTTCTTACAACACTAAAAAGGACATTCTGAACAACAACCACGCACAGTTGTAGATCAGAATGAAAAAAAATAAAATGAAGAGCAAGCAATAGCAAGAGGCGTGGTCAGCGATGCAGACCAGGAAAGGAGGGAGCTGCCTTCCCCATTTGCTTCTTGCAGGGCCTAGTCTCCAGAGAACAGACTGTGGAACCACCTTCCAAGGAGGAGTGGAGTGTGTGCAGGGAGGTGGGCTTCTGATGGCTGCTGTAAAGCCGCCAGCCCTGACAGCAGCAGAAGCACAGCACAGCACTGAGCTGGATGTCAGCGACTCACCACCACAGCATTTGGTCTGCATCCTTGCCGGCTCCCACGGTGCTCTGTTTCTCGGCAGTGCCTCACCCGGGGACCCCTGAATGAATGCTCCTTGGTGGTGATGCCTCAGACTCTGCCACGAAATATACCCAACTCGGTTCTCACAGCAGTCCAGTGTGGACGAGTAGCCTTCCTTAAGAGAACTCTCAAGAAGAAAAGCAACCCATGAAAGGTCAAGCCCATCTAATTTTTTATTGTGAGAAATAAACAGAGGTAGAGTTCATGGATTGCACGCATACAGGCTGGATTTTTCCCCGCTTTCATTTGTTTGTGACTTCACCTTGAAGTGTTTTTGTCCCTCACCTTGAAGAACTTCCCCACTTCCCTCTCCCTTTGCCCTCAGCTTGAAGGGACCTTCTCAGGGTCTCCCAAAGAGACAATCTTGAGGGCTTAGGCTCTGGACTGGTCTGCCGCAATGTAAAGTCAGAGAGCACCATTCTCGGAGCCCACAGAGGTGTCATCCTGCACAAGTCCTGTGAGAAGCATCCAGGGTCACTGGGTAACCTCAAACACCCAGCCCCAGCAAAAAAAAAAAAAAAAAGTCTGGAGTTTAATTTTCTTCCAGAAGCAGCAGCTGGATTTTCGCTTACTGCAAACAGCTCCTATGCAGTGGTCTGGAGCCCAGATGGGGCACTGTCATGCCAAACTGAACTCATCTCCCTATAGCGGTCTCTGGTCCTTCACCAGTGTTTTGGCCAGGCTGGTCCTCATAAGGGTTCAGTGGCAGGCAGAGGACAGTTCTGGCTCTTGAACTCTCTCAGGGTGCCAGTGCCGGGGACTGGGGGAGGAGGTGAGGAGGTGGCTACTCCATGTCTCTCATTCTGTTTCTATCAGTTTCTTCTCACCATTCCCACTGGAGTGGCTTTACTTGTTCGTTCTCTTCCCCAACTGATGACAACATCTGTCCCCCTTCCTCCATCACCTTTTCCATAAGGAGAAAGGAGGAAAGCCATGCTGTGCTACTTCTGATGGTCGTTCCCTGCAGGACACTGGAGCGCCCCGGTATCAAAAGTAGCAAGAGAAGTTCTTGCTGAAGCCCACACCCACTGACACCAGGGTTGATTCCGTTTCCTCGTGACCCTATTGGACAGAGCAGAACGGCCCCTGTGAATTTCCAAGGCTGTCAATTCTTACAGGAGTCGAGAGCTTGACCTTTCTCCTGTGCAGAGGCTGGTAGCTTCAAACCAGTTACCTTGCAGTTAGCATCTGAATGCATACCCCACTAGGCCGTGTTAGCTGCCATCCAGTTGATTCCAAACCAGGTAACCTCATGCATAGCAGAGCAAAACCCTGTCTCATCCCGTGCCATTCCCGTTGTAGATTGGACCATAGTGGTCTATGGGATCTTCACTAACCGGTTTTCAGAAGCAGATTCCGGGCCTTTCTCTGCAGTTTGAGATGGTCTGGAAGCATCATTGTCACCTGTTCCTCATCCCGGCTGCCCACCAACCTCCACTGGGCGGTGGCAACATGTGAGGTACTTTTCCAGGGAAGCTGACGTGGCTCTCCTGCATAGAAGGTGGGGTTGTATGCTGAACCATCACCACCCTCAGAGCAAGAGGAGAGGGGACATCATTGGCCTGTGAGGATAACGTTGACTCTTATCTGGCTGGGCTTCAGGTCTCACAACCTCAGTGTGTCCATGAAATGTCTGCCCCCCCCCATCCCCACCACCCCCATCCCAGTAGATCTCACTCTGTCAATGAGCAGTACGTGCAGTGCACTCTGGGCATTCATCCCGGTGGGGGAAGCAGGACCACGGGGCTGGGTGGGGAATGCCTGGTAAACCCCAGGGTTGCCTTACTTACTGAGTCTCTGTTGTCCTATCTGCCTTGGCATCGAACCCTGTTGGCTTAAAAACAATTCGCGGCATCTAATGACTCTTTCCTTTTATTTTATTTTATTTAGTAACTGGGTTCAGCCCAGGAAACGCTGACTTCCAATCTTGGAGTGTTTTGACTCAGAGGCCATTAACTATCTGATTTCTTGGACAAACACAACCTTGAGGAATTTTCTTTCTACACAATGCTGGACTTAGAGAATGTCATGACATCTCATTTAGGCCGTAGTGTCTTTTTTTTTTCTTCCCCTCCTTCCTCCAGACGTCAATCTGCTTAAAATAAATATTCCCTTTGGTTTGGGGGGTCTTTTCCTTTGAATGACTCACTTTTGTTCCTGTGATTAGAATGCAGTTCGGAGCCAAAGAGAGACTTTGTTGTGACTCCAGCCCAGCGTGGGAGGAAGAGGCTGGGTTAAGAAACCCAGTCTGCATGCTAGAGTCTGGCTACTCTGGGGTTCACCTTTGGTTTTAAAATGTCATCCCTTGGCTTAGGGAGCTATCGACTGTACGGTTTCTCTATGTTGAATGGCCGCTAATTGCCTCCCTACTCCAGATCCCCCTCCTCCACTCGCCAAAGCATTCAACCAAGTCATCTCTATGGAGCACATCTGTCATGTCCCTCCCCTTTGATGGAAAACCTAAGGAGACTCTGGAGTGAAGCCTGGGCCCCAGCCAGGATGCTGAGCCCTTCACAGTTTGGCCCCAGACCTTCTGGGCTTCTTTTCCATCTCTTCCCCTGTGTTCCGGATGCTACAGCCACCCAAGCCCTGCTGCGTCACTCCTGTGGTTCCATCCACAAATGCACTTCTCCTCCTTTGGTGGGTTCTTACTCATGCTTGAAGATCCTTCCGAATGTTATACTCTTTGGAAAGTCTCATACACAAAGACAGACACTCCCTTCCTCGTGCTCTTTGTTACTTACACTGTTTAGTTACTCTTCTCAAAATTGTTCTGATCCAAACAGCATGCTATTATTCATTCTCACTTCTCCTCCACCAGCCCCCACCTCTTCTTCTTTTTTTCCAACTCCTTGCTTCTTCCCTTGCCCTTCCTTCTCCTCTTTTTCCACCTTCTTTTCTTCCTTCTCCTAAGGATATTGTCTTTTAGCCCATTGCTGGGGTGATCAAGTTGTGTGGAATGGTAGATAAGGAAGAGAAATTTCAAATTACCAAGTTTCTGCTATGTCTAAATGCTGACCAGGTTCTTGGTGTTTTTGATTTCACTTAAATATTATGACCACCCTGGGAAGTATTATTTTCCATTTTCACAAGAGAATACTTGAGTGAGTAAGGTTACAAAACTTTCTAAAGAGGGCTGAGCCCTGGTGGCGTAGTGGTTGTGTGCAGGACTGCAGCCCATTGGGTTGATGGTTCAAATCCAGCAGCAGCTCCCCACGAGCCAGGCTGGGCCTCCTACTCACCAGAGGGCAGTGATGCCGCCTCCCCTCCCCTCCCCCCCCCCAAAAAAAAGCTTTCTAGAAATCATATGGCTAGCAAATGGCTTCATTCATATTGAAGTGTTTCTGGCCCCACTTTATGTGCTTCTTTAATACCCACACACCGCCAATAGGTACTACACAGAGAGTCGTGGCAGTTTAGGGGTAGAATTCTCACCTTCTGTGCAGGAGACCCTGCTTGGAATTCAGACAAATGCACCTCGTGTGTAACCACAATCCTTCAGTTAGTGAAGGATTGTGTCTTGCTAGGATGCTGAACTGGTCTCAGTGGAGCTTCCAGGCTGACAGAGACCAGGAGGAAAGGTCTGGTCACTGATCCCTGACCATCATCCAATGAAAATCTTCAGAATCACAATGTTCAATCCAGTTTTCATGAAGTCATCATGAATGAGGCTGGGGGCAGGGTGTGCAGTGGGGGGTGACTCAAAGGCAACAAACAAGAAGTAACTTCTCAGTGATTCAATAGTTGAGTGACACCGGGCTGAGAAAACCTGTTCTTATCTTATTTTTCCTGTTAACTCAGTGAGAACTTGACTTTCGACAACTTGATGACTTGATTTCTGAGATGCGAATGATAATATTGACATGCAATCCTCAGCTGGCTGGCTCTGAAGTGCAATAGACTCATGCCCAATCATCTGCAAACACTAGCAGGCCTTACTAAAAGAAAGAAAGATAACAAGGACAAGAACTGCCCTTTTCCAGCCTTATTCCTTATCTCCCCCCCTCCCCCCCCCCCCCAATAGATAAAAGCCATTGTGCTCACCTGGTCAAAGAAATTCAGCTACGGGGAAAGTTGGCTGCAATTAATCTGAGATACTAGGTAAAAACCAGGGGAGCCATGAGAGTCAGATGGATTTTGGTGGTGTAAGAATGTTTAGGAACCTTGTGGACACCAGGTAGGTTCTATGTGCAGCACAGGAAGAACCCCATCCACAGACTGAGAAAGACAGAAGTCAGTGGTAAAGGGGATATAGTGGCATTGCAAGATGGTATGGGTGGGAATAAGAAGCCAGGAAAAGGGGTGCTGTCCCCAAGGCGTGAAATTTCAGGACCCTGATCACATGTATATTCTTTACTATCCAGACGACTTGTTGTGGGACCCCCTGTCTGTCCTTTATTCCTCTCCTTTCAAATGGGACTTCACCAGTGTGCAGTGCCTACTGCACACAAGGCCCCAGGGGTGGCAAACATTATGAACTTGAGTTTGGGAAGCTGACTTTGGGAGGCAAACATGCATATTCCTACATCAATTGCTTTAACCACCGTTGATTAGATAGATTACCCTGTTTCCTGGGAAGGTGGGGGAGTATGGGGAGACATAGGAAAACATACCTCATGTCCAGAGAGGAACGCTGCTCTTCAGTGAACCACTTGCAGATGGAGGGTGGATGGCTCAGTGGTGGGCTGTCGGTGTTTTAAGTAGCATGCTCAGAGAAGGACTCTGAAAAGGAGCATGCCAGTCTCAAAGCCAGATTCCAACTAACATGTAATTGTTGTGTAATGCTAACCTCACTCCCATTTTTACAGACAGAACACATGATCCACCAGCTAGTGTCCTTTTACAGAGAAGTTAAGAACTTTGACATTGTATTTCCCCCAGAAATGACACTATGAGCTGTTACCCTACTAACCTAGCAACCCTCGTTCTATGACGCCGCCCATCAATGAGCATTTGCAGGCTGCTGGACCCTCTCAGCGGGTGTGGATTTCTCTGGTCCTCCCACCTCCAGCTTTCAACACCGGAGCCTTAGTTTCATACCGCAGAGGGGCGTGGGGTGGGGGGAGACTGCCTCTGTTCATGCAGACGTCCACCAAGTACAGAGCTTTCCAGGCCCACAGTGCCTGGCCTGGACTTTGGCACTTTCCTCCCTTGCTAAATGCTTGTCCGTCTCATTGTAAAACTTCTTGTTTGGGGAGTAATTTGATCTCAGTATAGGAACCCAGGTGGCATAGGAGGTACGCATTGGACTGTGATGCTCATGGTTGGAAGTTCGAAACTACCAGCAGGTTCAAGGAAGAAAGACTGGCCTTTCAAGACCTGTCCACAGTTACATTCTCAGAAAGCCGCAGGGGGGTCACTGTGAGTCAACCTTGAGTCGATGGCAGCAAGTTTGTTGGTTTGGTTTGGTTGGTCTTTTGCCGAGTCAGGTTATTAGGTACTTATCAGGCATCAGACCATTCTGCAGTTCAATTACATCAAACAGCATTGTACAATTGCTCCCAAAATCCGTTTTAAAGCATTTTCTTTCTTCTTGAACTCCCCCTTACCTGCTTACCTGCTCGCCCTCCTCCCCTCACTGTACCCTCCAGGAACCCTTATTTCAGCCATTTTCTCTATAGATTCATCTATCCTGAATTTCATATACTGAAAAACATAAAAAAACACATAACAGAGATTCCAGGAAAAGTACAGAAAAAGGACAAACTACAACGGAGGCAAACCCAATTGATAAAAAGGAAAATGTTAAAAAGTAGATCAAGCTCAAAGTGTATCAGAGGGGAGATCAAATGACACGGTTTTTACCATTCCAGTTAGATTTGTCATTTTAATCTATGATATAGTCACTCTCTCCATACTCTGTCTGATAACCAGGTATGATCAGAGGGACATCATCGGTGGCTTGTTCCCTGTGTAGACCAAGCAGAAGTATTCTAGACTGCCACTGCCATTCACGGCCTTTTGCAAACCAGAACCTCACATCTTACACTGACACAATTCCCTCCTCTAGATTATAGCATTTACAATCCTTGGGCCATGGATGTTGGTGTGCTTCCTCCATGTCAGTGGTTCTCAACCTGTGGGTTGTAACCCCTTTGGGGGTTGAACAACCTTCTCACAGGGGTCACCCGATTCATAACAGTAGCAAAATTATAGTTATGAAGTAGCAATGAAAATAATTTTATGGTTGGGGGGTCACCACAACATGAGGAACTGTATGAAAGGGTCGTGGCATTAGGAAGGTTGAGAACCACTGCTTTATGTGGGTTTTGTTGACTTCTCCCTTAGATAGCTGCCTGTGTGAAAAAAATCTTTAAGACTTCAGATGATATTTTACCTAGTAGCCAGGCACCATCTAATATCTTTACCACACTCTGCTATAGTACCCTTATCTTTTGTGTTCCCTTCATAAGGAAGAGTATTGAGCTTGGCCATCCTGTAAGAATTGTTCTTAGTACAAACCCCTATGCAACTCCAGGTTGTCTAGAAAAACAAATCAAGTGATACTCATATGTGTGTAAGAAAAGGTTTACATCAAAGAGCAATCGTACATTGAGAAAACATCCCAGACCAGCCCAAATCAAGTCCATATGTCCAATATTAGCCCATATGCCCATAAGTTCCCCTTTAGACTTACACAGCACATGCAAGGGTGTCTAATGCAGGAAGTTCACAGGGTGGTGGGTGAAAAGCCCTATGGATCCAATGGCAGTGGACTCTCCAGGCCTCTGACCACCATGAGCATAGCTCCAGGTGGCTTGTCAACAGAAATGTGAAGCACAGAGAAAATGTGACCCACCTCCCCAGAGAAAGAGAAAAAATTCCCAAAATCCTCATGAGAAGGCCAGGTCCACAAGGAATCATCATATTGATTGACAAGCTAAATTGCAGCCTTATACTTTTCAAGTTGACATGGAATTCTGTGACTACCCCCGCCGCAATCCATTCCTGAATCTGTGTGTGTGTGTGTGTGTGTGTGTTTAATCTTACTTTGTAGACATCCTTGTTAATTTATGGTAGAAAATCTTATATGTCATCTGGAGAATAAGGACCTTCTATCTAGTGTGCCACTGATTAGCCCATGGTGCTAATTTTTAAAATACTTTTGAGAGAGGGAAATGAACAAGTGAAGACTAACTACATATCCCAATACTTCAACAGAATAACCCTTACATAAATGGATGATACTTACACAAATAATGGAAGTTGGTTGCCAGGCAAACTTACAATCATATTCACTGACAATGTCAATCACAGGTCTGCCAAAATGCCTATCTTAAAAAGCAAGTTGAAATAGTAAGTCAATGTTGGTTCACCTATGGATAAGTCCATGCTCTTGGGCTAGCTGTCTTCTGTTTCTTCACATACATTTAATTTCAGTGTTAGATGCTCGGCTTACAGTTGTGTTTGAGGGAGAGTCTAACTCACCTACTGGGGTTTCCACATTAGATCCCTCTGCTATGGCCTTTGGATTGTGTTTTGCATCTTGGAGATGCAGGCTTTAATGCCCCAATATTCTATGACACTTGGCCTTCGTCCCCAGAAGTGTATAGAAACTAGGGCCATTGTGGCTTATTAGGTGCATATTAGCAGGTATACTCCCCATTTTTCCCACTAGGAAGTTTCCCCTTTCCCTGTCTTCTTTTTTATATTTGCTCTATTTATGCTGACCTCAAGGGAGAATTATTTTGTCAAAGCTGACTGATGCCCCAAATATATCACTGAGCCTCTATAAAGAACTTTTCTTCAAAAACAGGCACGTACCTCATGCTAACATACATCAGCCCCCAACATGAGGTGCTGTGTTTCATTAGACCTCAGCAAGCAGTTTTAAGACTTAGCAACGTAAGTTCTCTTATGCCTGACCACTTTCTTTTTGTCCTCTTTCAAGCTTTTGGATTTCTTTGACTGTCCTGGTCCTCACCAGACTCTGGAGTGGAATCTTTTAATTATTTATTTATTTAATCCTTTTATTGGGGGTTGGTACATCACATCACAGCTGAGAGCTGTAAAACATATTTATAGCTTTTTCTTGGGGCTTCTACTGAAGTCATGTTTTGAAAGATAAAGCGCACATGATGCAACATGAGTCAACCTGGGAGCAGAAGAATGCCTAGGTTCTGAGGCTCAGGGAGCCTTTAGCTCTTTGCTACAGGATTCCAAAGTCTAGGGAAATGATTTGAAAGTTTTAGTGAGTGACTAATGTCCTGCAGGGACCAGTCAAGTTCCAGGACTTGCATCAGGGTCAGCAGACCAGCCATGCCCCAAGCAAAGTGCGGAGAATGTTCATGTTGGTGTGGTTTGAGTTGGATTCCAGGTTTAGTTCTTCTTCTCACCTCTCAAGCAAATAAATGATTTACGCTCCATTTTATAAATTCTATTGGAAAACACCAACACATCGGAAAGGCAAGCAGTGATGCGTAAGCTGATGCCAAAGGCACATGTGCACTAAACGTAGGGAGTTGTGCTGATAAAGGGAAGGGTTGAGGGGAGGAAGGAGAGGAGAAAGAGACAAAGGGGAAGAAGAGAGAAATGAAGGGGGAGGGATATAGAGAACCTAGAGGGGAAAGTTGGATCTTCAAGCAAAGTTCTCAGTTGCTGCTGATTTGATTCAGATTCAATTAAGTTCATGAATTATATCGTAGAATTACTACTCCATGGACGTTTAACTTTTTCTTGGTTAAAGGGCATTTATTGGCTTTTTCAGGTAAGCACTGTTCTGCTAACCACAAGGCTGGCAGTTCAAATGCACCAGCCACTCCAGGAGAGAAAGGTGAGGCTGCTCGCTCGTGTCCAGCTGCACAGAACCTCAGCAACACTAGGTAGCGTCGCTGTGAGTTGGGACTGGCAATGCCGTTGGTTCTGCTGAGAGCAGATCTCCAGACCCTTTCTTTCCCGGGGTAGGTTTGAATCTTCAACTTAGGGGAGTAGTTGATGCTTAACTAGGACACCATTTGGAACTTTCATGCTGTAATGTTACAATTAATATCCTCATCATATGTGCTATTTGTCTGGCAGTATTCCATTTGATATATGTTTTATGATTGTGCTTATTGAATTAGGGGAAAGGAATGTCATAGAAACAAAATCCTGCCCCTGTGTTTGGGGTCACAGGTAGCAGGGGATGTGAAATGTTGCAGTCTCTTTTACAAGCTGTTTCTGCCCAGGAGCAATGCTTTCCATTGTTTGGTTGAAGGATCTCCACCCCCCTAATCAATCTGTGCCCCTAAAGTACTTACTTTTTCACTCACCTCCCTGGGGATTGAGTGGATTGACATGACTGGGTTGTTAGTTTTCCTCATTAAAAAAATTGGCCAGGGTGAGAGCTGGGACATACTCGGGAAGGCAGACTGGACACGTGGAAATATCGAGGACTTGTCTGAGACTAAAATGATTTTAGATCCTGACTTATCACCCACCTGACTCTACTTAACCCTTTTGAGATTCCGTTTCTTCCGGCGGACGCAGCAGTGTCTGTGGTGACCCAATATGCTACCTTGCACGTGACCATCGTTCAACAAATGCAGTGTTTATTCTACTTCGCGATAATCTTTGCATGATGTCAGGGTGAAACCAGAGCCCACACCGGGGACTGGGCTATTATGCCTGGGATGGGATTTGGTAAATACTGACTGAGGAGGATTAAGTGATTTGTCCAAGGTGAGGAGCCACTCAGGACACTAGGACCCAGGTCTCCAGATGTAAGTTCAGGACTCTTTAGGTTCCATTTCCTTTCTTCCTGAACTCCCTTCCTCCTTGTTTTCAATCATAGATACTCCAGAGACTCCCACGCAATCCGTTCTTCCTCAAGCTGACTCTCGGCGGATGTGAAGTGGATACAGGCGCAACGGGACTGAGTTTTCTCCCTGGTGCAGCTGGCTCCTGACTAAAGCTCCCGCTTGTCGCAGCTGGAGGCCGAGTGGGCTGGGGAGAAGGAAAAGTGGCCCTCTCCTCGAGGAACTCGTAGATGTAGCACAGCCACTGCTGGCCTGGCTGGAGGTGGACAAACGCTCCTCAGAAATGGAGAGGGAGGAGGTGTCTGTCCCTGTTTCCTTGCAAAACCATGACTCAGTAATATCGTCCACATCCTCAGGATGGCAGGGAGCTAAAAATAAATCTTGGGGCGGGGTGGGGGGGGGGCGGAATGGGATCCAAAAAAGCCTGGTGAGGGCAGTGGTGGGGATGGGGGTCGGGGAGGCAGGAGCTCCAGGGATTGTAGGAAGGAGACCAGAGATGCAGGGGTACCACGCGCGCGGGGGAAGTAGGGAAGAGGGGAGAGAAGAGAGACTATGGGGCATAAGAAGCATACAAGGGCTGAGCCCCGGTGGCGTAGTGTTTGTGTGCGGGACTGCAGCCCACAAGGTTGGTGGTTCAAATCCAGCAGCAGCTCTACAGGAGCAAGGCTGGGTTTCCTACTCCCAATAGGGCAAAGATGCTCCCCCTTATCCCCCCCCCCCCGCCCACCCGGCAAAGAAGCATACAAAAGGAACAGAAAGAGTTAGAGCTGAATGAGGGGGAGCAAAGCAAGAAGAAGCAGGTTCTTAACAGTCACCTGCTCCAACAGCCTGGTGAGTTCCCGGTTCATTTTTGTGTTCCTTGTTCCTAGCTGGGCTTGTTTCCACCTCTCAGCCCTGACTGAAATTCTCCCCTGCTCTCCAGAAATGATGCTGAAGATGCCTTGCATCATCAGTCCAAGGCGGGTCCAACCACCTCTCCATCTCGTACTGCAATCTCTCGGTTGTCTTCAACTGAGACAATAGTGGTCTCCAAATGTTGCTCTGCAGAGCACTCACGAGGGGCGGAGGAGAGGCTCTCCAGGGGAGAGTATGTGATGCCCCCATTCTAAAATCAGAACGCTTCCCTTTTATCTATCTCCCGTAGATTCCTTTGAAGATTTTGTTCGAAATCTGCTTCAGGGGAAAGTTTCAGCACCACTGACTTTAGAATGAAACTGCTCCTGCGAAAATTTTGAAGATTCCAAGTTAAACTTGGCTGTTTCTCCTCCCTCGGTTTGTTTCTTTTTGCCCATTTCTGACTCTTCCTTTGGTATGGCAAGCAGTCCTCATTATCCAGTCTCTAGATTAAGCAGTGTGAGAAGCATTAGTTTCTACCTGCACATCCCAAATCTGCTTTGCTGTTCAATGGATGCCTCTTAGTTAAACTGACCAGATTTTAAGCAGGATACCATTGACCAAGGTGGAAGGGGGGGGGTTCTTGATTAAAATTTTGGTCTATATGGAGCAACAAAAATATTCATAGAATGCAAAAAAATAGTATTGTAATATATTTATTTAATTTTAAAATGCTATGGGACACAGGACAAATTGTTAAAAAGTGGGACATCTGGTCACCTTATCTTACTTCCTACTCCCCGTGGTGCCTGCCTTGTGACATAGCGGGCTCACCTCTCTCTCTCTCTCTCTCTCTCTCTCTCTCTGTCTCTCTCTTTCTCTCTCTCCCTCCTTCTGTGCTGCATCCTATTTTCTTACTGAAGTTCTTTTCCACCCACTCACCTATCCAGATGCTTCAATAAGCATTTCCCTGAGTGAAATAAGGTGGTCTCAAAAGACAAATTGTGTATGATATGGTTTATTTGAAATAGAAACTAAATAGAAACCAAAGTTTATAGTGATTGAAAGTTTATAGTGGTGGGAGGGAGAGGAAGAGGTCTTTGCTAGGGGAAACTGAGTTTCAGCTGTTAGTGGTGGAATAATTTGGAAAAGGATAGTAGTGGTGAAGGTGTACAACAGGCAGAATGTAACCAAGGTCACAATCGTAGTTGTGAAAAGTTTTTCAGTTGGCAAATATTCAAGATGTACACTTATATATCCCACCAAAAGAAAGAAAACCACTTCAGTGACCTCATGGCATCCCATTGAAGCTTTCAGAGCAGAATTCCCAAGACCCTCCTGAGTAGACATGATGCTAATGTAACCCACCTCGCCAATAAACCCAGCTCGCTTTAAGTCCACCTGGTCTCCTCCTGCGTTTTTCCTCTACCCTAGGAATGCTCTCACTCTTATTTGGGCATCCAAATCTTAGTCATCCTTTGGATTTCCACAAGTTCAACCTTTATGCGTTCCCCTCTAGCACACCCCAGTCATTTGGTCCCTTTCTTTGTCTCCCTATGTGCCATCATATGCAAATGGTTAATGTGCTTTGCTACTCACTGAGAAGTTGGAAGTTTGCACCACCCAGAAAAGCTGGAGAAGATACCCTGGTAATCTGTTTCTGAAAGATCAACCATAGAAAACCCTGTGGAACACATTTCTACTCGGACACACTTGAGGTTGCCAGGAGTCTCCATCGACTGTACAGCAGCTGTTCTACGGTACATAGGCTAAGCCAAATCCTGGCATGAGGCCTGGCCTTCCTGCTGTGTGCTGGTACAGAGATTTTGCAATGTTTTTCTTGTCATCACCCCCATCTCTTCTAAGGCTCAATGGGCCCTGTAGGCCCAGCTCATCTTATTCCTCAGGACCAAAGATTCAAAGTGGCTCCAGGCGTCCACTTTATATGTACATATGTATTACTTTGAACTTCTCTCAAATTTTAGGGCTGGGACTCCACAAGTGAGATTTTTAGCATCTTTGGGTAGATATTTTGTCTTTCCATTTTCCAGACTAAGTTGTGTTCCCCTGTCATGTGCCCTTCAAGCATCCTGTGCTTCTCTTTATATACACACCACTGCAGAATGCACGTAGTTAGTGACGTGTTCATCACATTTCCCCTAGTACAATATACATATCATTAGGATAGGCACCTGCTTGTCATGTCTGCTTTGTCCCAGCATTGAGTGTGCTCAATGTGTGGCTCAGAACAGAATGCATATTTTTTGAGTATACATAATAGAAAGGTATTAGAAGTAGTAGCTAGTTAGTACCTAAGATTTTATGTCACCTTGTTTGGACCAGAATGTTCAATGGCTCCACCCTTAAGAGGTAGCAATCTCTCAGGATGTGATCAAATTTAATGCAATCACGTCTATGATGAGATCTACTAATGTAGACTATCAGTTGATTTCTCACCCTCAGGGGTATGAACAATCTTCCAGCCTAAGTGGGAATGTTTGCTTGCTTTTTCTCGATCTGGATCCTATAGCTGACTTGCCACACAATCTCACGTTCTTTGGAGTTCAGCCAGCAGCCTACTGCATTGGGGAGTCATCTACTGCCTGACATCTTACCCGCCCACATGGATTCACTCACTTCTGCAGCCAAAGTCTTCCTTGTGATCTTGGGTTCATCAGCCCCTGTCACTACAGGAGTCAAGAGAAGTCTGCCATCTGACTCAGTGACTTGCCTGCCCGTACAACTATGCAAGCCAGTTCCTTGATATAAATATATATAGGCTTTGCTGGATTTACTTCTCTAGAGAACACATACTGAGACATTTGGTACTGAGTGATTCTAGAGAAATAAAATTATAAGGAAAATTATCTTTAAAAGATAAAAACTAAAAATAAGAATTAAAAAAGTGTGAAAAAAAATTATTTATAAGGATAAATTTTCTAAATTGGTTCTCCAGTCTTAGTAGATTTAAAGGCATTGATAATTGTTTCCAAAAGTACTACTAACTTGCATCTATTAGTAAAGAGGGTGCTCTTACTCTACAGAGGGAGTTGGCAATTTTAATATGAAACAATGTTACCACGAGTAGGTCAACTATTGATGAGAATCAAGATTCTGGGTAGGTAAGTGTTTGATACTATTGTGCCATTTTTTCAAGATGAAAAGTAGAGGGAAGCTGATTGGTGGTTCTACTTACAACAGATACAGTGTTGAGAGAGAGAGAGAGAGATTTCACAGAAAGATAAGCTCAGGGCTTTAGAAGAAACACATAAAAGACCTAAAAATTCCACTTTTAGGTGTCCTGGAAACAACTTACATTTCTTACATTAATAGAGCTGATATTGTCAAAGTCCAAACCCAGAGTCTGGCCATAAGAATGGCTGAATTAAAAGACCAACTATAATATCCAACTGAATTATAAGACACCAAATGGTGTCTGATGTGAAAGTGAGGGCACTTCTTCAGAAGAAATGGGATCCTGAAACTTGAAATGGGTGATATGGACAGATAATTAGAAGGTTGGAAACACCGAGTCCCCTAGTTTTCTTCTCATTTTCACTGACTTAAAAAATAATTTTATTGGAGGTTCATATACAATCCATGCATACATTGATTGTGTCAAGCACACTTGTACATATGTTGCCATCATCGTTTTCAAAAACATTTTCTTTCAACTTGAGCTCTTGATATCAGCTCCCCATTTTTTTCCCTCCCTCCCTCATGAAAACTTGATAATTTATAAGTTATTACTATTGTTCCCTTCTGACCCGAGAACCATATCTCTCTCTTCTCTCTTCTCTCTCTCTCCTGTAATGAGATCAAGCTGAATGTGCCTGATGAGTCATCATGTGAGTTACCTGAGGCAGCACTGGGTGAGTTGCTTGGGGAATCTCCTGAGGCAGATGCCTGTGAGAACATTCCTGTTCCTGAGAAACTTCCTGCCACTCCTTATTTCTTCCAGACTGTCTAGACCCCAAGCAGTCAAAGTACAAAGTGCAACCCAGTAAGTGTATGCTACACTCCAAAAGAACTACTTAATTTTTCTAATATGTACAAACAGAAACCTAGAGATTAAGGGTGGGAATGGCTATTAAGACTGTGGGATCATGGTGCAAGGAACACAATGTTGTATCAGTGTGAGTTTGTTAATGTAGGTCCACTAAGCACCCATTCTTCATTCAAAGTTTCAAACTGAGAGGTTAGGAAAGAATCTAATTGTTTATTTGACTGGTTCAGTGAGGTATGGATTGTACAATTTGAAGTACTAGATGCACCTTAGTATGATTCAGAAGAAGGTAACCAAAGGGATCATTTAGAGTGGGCTGATCAGGATAGACCCATAAGCCCACACACAGAGTCCCCAGAGGACATACCACAGCAGGGTGGAACAAATTTGTGAAGGGACTCCAGCACCCTTGAAGATGGCTGTGATGGCTGCTTGTGTCATATTCGACAGTGGAAGCAGCCCTAATTGAATTCAGACACTTGACTACAATGCATTTGATTGGGCCCTGTCATTGTAGGAGCCAAGTGGCAGCACTGAATTGACAGAGATAAGGTAAGCGTGGTTACTTCCAAGGAAAACAGGATCAAGGTGGCAATCAGGGTAATCTTATTTGTTTGGATTTATGACACTGGATACTTTCACAGGATGTCCCTAGGAGTGAAGTAGACAAGGAACCTATTAAATATTTATTTGACTTATAAAAGTAGAAGAATTTTGGTCAAGTGAATGGCAGTTTAACTTGAATTGCCAAATAGAGAAAGCCACCGTCCCTCAAGCAATTCCAGACTTGAGTCCATTTATAGACCCAAAACCCCATGAATGAAGGGGAGCTGGGTCCTCTAGAGAAGGACTACACTATATCTCTCAAAACTTATACTTGTTAGTTATTCTCAAAGCCTTTTCTAGAGCCAATTTTGATCTTTTACAGTTATTAAGTTTTCAGTGAGAAAAAACAAATAATAAGATTTTCAGTGTCCAGGGATTACAGGACACTCAATTGACACTAATTCTAGTAGATCCATAATTAAATTGTACCTACTCGCTAGAGTAGGGGTATGCGAAAGCAAACTTATTAAGGGAGTCTTAGCTCAGCTCCATCGCACAGTCCAATTAGTCCACAATTCTATCTTGCAGTGATTCCCTCAGTTGGAAGAATTGGAATAGACATACTCAAATTTCAAATTGCAGAACGCCCATATTGGCGCCGTCCCCCACCCCCCCGCCCCCCGCATGTAGAATAAGGGCTATTAAGGTAGGAAAACGGACAATAATCCATTAAAACTGCCTCTGCCTCAGAAAATAGTAGACCATGTTCCATCAACCACCTATCAAACATTTATTGAGTGGCTAATGGGACCCAAGGCAGCAAGCTTCTTGTCTAGACTTCTTATCTAGAGAGTATTCAGACACCACTGAAATCAACAAAGTACAGATTGTAAACGAGTCTTGGGACTCTGAGAGGAACTAGCAAATCCTGGAGAGAAAATTATGTGAGCCTGCTCTAAAGATTAGAGACAGGGGCTGAGTCCCAGTGGCATAGGGGTTGTGTGCAGGAATGCAGCCCACTAGGTTGGTGGTTCAAATCTAGCAGCAGCTCTCCAGGAACAAGGCTGGGCCTCCTACTCCCACCAGAGCTCCCCCCCACCAAAAAAAAAAGATTAGAGACAGTTACTGACTAGATTATTAGATTTCCCATCTTATAAATCTACCTTCCAATGTCTTTATTTATTTCTTTCTCTTTGACCTCATTTCATTTTCTAGTTTCTGTTCCCCTCTTTTGCCACTGCTTTCCAAATGCGATTACCACCAATTGTCCTCTGACTTTTACTCAAGAGGTTCCAGAACCTGGACACTTTCCTTCTCCTTTCACTTGCCTTCTAAAGAATCTCTCCAGGTTCCAGGATTCAGGTTATGATCGCACAGACCATGAGTACAGGAAGAGCCTTTAAAATGTCTCCTCCCAATCCTCTGCTCTTTCTCTGTCTGGGCCTCCCTGTAGCCATCCGCCTTTGTCCCTTTATCTCGTTCTCTCTCTCTGCCTTTCAATCTTTTGTCTCATCCATTTATTTCCTGTGTTTTCCTTCCTGTCTTCCGTGCAGGAAGACAAGTGGTCACAGATAGGAAGGAAGAGGATCTCTTCTGAATGCAGCCACGTGGACAGGCCTGGCTTCAGCGCTGGGTCAGGCTGATTCACCACAGTTCCATGCCTGCCATTTCATCCTTCCTTTTGTCCTATGTTTCTTTGCTCTGTTAAGCTCCAGCTGAAGGAACAGCTAATTTATTTTTCTTTCTTTCTTTCTTTCGTTCTTTTTTTTTTTTGGAGAAGGGGGAATTCTGAGAAGGGAAAACACAAGAGAGTTGGAATAGAGCTTTTGGATATGTGGTATTCTGTTTTCTTAGGACTCCTGTACTCCCCCACTCCCCCCCCCCTTGGATGCAAAATACCTTGGGAGCAGGAAAACCCACATTTAATGTCAAGTATTCTTTTTCTCCTCAGACAATAGGGTAGGGCAGTTTTGGTGACTGGCTATATGGACAAGCTTAAGAATTCTATGAAAGTGGCATGGATAAAATTTGAGTTTGGACATGGATTCATAGTATAACCTTGGGAAGGTTATTTTACCTTTCTAGACCTTTTTCTTCATTCATCAAAAGGAGCCCAAACAGTTATTATTTGACAGATTTTGTGTTTTTGCTTCAGAATTGACTCTATTAAGGTTGCTAAGGTGCCTGACATCCACTTCAAAGATTAGACATGATCACATTTTATATCCAATTCTGCAAGTTGCACGAAATCTCGACAGTGCGTCTGAGGGAGGCGAAGAAGGAGTAGGGTTGGAAGATCAGGTTGCAGAAATGGCCCCACTCCTGGCTAGGCGGCCCATGTCTGAGCTGGAAGTGGGAGGATCTTGTAGGCAGTTGGGGGGCACAGGAAAGGCTGTGGTAGCTCCAGGAACTGGCCCGCTGTGCCAGCAGCTGTGTCTTCTTAGATCTCCGTCTGGCTTCCTCCTGCTTGTCTTGGAGGATCGTGTATCAGCAGCAGGCAGGTCAGCATCGAGGTGTTTCTTTCTCTGGCCCAGCCCCACTGCCTTCCTCTCTGTAAACACTGGCTGGCAGCGGGCAGGAAAGCTGCTCCAGGAAGCCAGCAGACAAGGTTCCCTCCACAATTTCCCTCTTCACCTCCCAGCAGATGCTCTGTCGTGATGCAAAAGTAGGGCTACCTTTCTGTGTCCTGCTGCCCTGGTAGCCCCCAACTTTTAGTTGGTAGATACTGCAGGGTTGCTAGGTAAACCTGAATTTGTTTGAAAGGTCTGGGCATTGAGGTGTCGCTAATTCCTCTTCATTAGCTTCATTAGCTCCACTGCTCTCATCACCACGTAGCCCCGCTGTAGGTTCGGGTCTGCTTTCTGGTATAGGAGGTAAGTCCATACACACCTTCCATAAGCTCCATGGGCAGCTAGATGAGGCCCGGGATGATAGACTCGTCTCAGCTGTCTCGCTGGAAAGGATGCTTCCACACGTCCTGCAGTCTTAGCAGGAATTTGAGGTAGATGGGTTCTATGCGAATTCTTGGAGATGACGCCTTTGGGAGCTCAGTTGGTATAATGGGTCCTCATTGGACAGGGGCAGCAGTGTGAAACCCTTGCTGCTCAAACAGAGAGGATGAGGGCGGCTTCCCATTGAGAGTTAGGCTCTGGAAACCCTCAGGGGCAGTCCGACTGTTCTCTGGTGCTGCTGAGTTGGAATCAACTCACTGGCAGTGAGTTTAGCTTTTTGGTTTGGGTCTCATCACTCTGAAATGAAAATGTTTGTTCCAGGTCTTCCTCGTTGGATTTTCCATTCTGTGCATTTAGCCAAGAAATCCCTGCCACCCCTTCACTGGGTTTTCTCCAACAGCACTTTAAAAAACAGAGCCTCTTGCTTTCCCTCCCATCCTCTGGTCTCTAGACAGTCATTTTTAAATCTTCTCGTTTGTTTGTTATTGTGAATTGTGTGAAGGTTGACATCTCAAATCATTCAACAGTTCATCCTCATTTTGTTTCAGGCCATTGAAGGCAGTGCTCAAAACCTACTCTCTGTTGTCTCACTTCCTTCCTGATTTCTGTTCCCATTCCTCATTCCTTCCTTCTAAACTCATCTCCTGGGTAAATGCTGCCTTCTTGATCTCAAATGGTTGACTATTATTTCTTAAATTTTAATAGTCTTATATTACATATGATTCATATATCATACCATCATTTCAATATATTGAAAAGCATTGCTTATTCTCACCACAAACAATTTTAGAACTTGTTTTCCTTTCTTGCCCTCAGTACTATTAGCTTCTCACTTCTCCCCAACTCAGAGAAAATATGAATCCAGTTACTGTCTCTGTAGATTTACCTACCCCAGATTTCATATGAAGAAAAACATACAACAATAAAACAAAAACCCAATAACAATAACAAAATAGAACACAGAAAACTTCAGTTGAAATATGTATAAATAACTATCTGAGGAATTGCCAACTCCTATCAAGAAATAGTTTTACATGGACTTACATTCACAGCATCCATGTAAAAATGTTCCAATTTGTACACATTTTGGCAACACTTGTTATGTCTGTGTTCTTTATAATAGTTATGAAGTGATCATGCACAGTATTTTCCACATACCATATAATTTAATCAATCATAGTAAGAAGATTTCTGTAATTACCACCATAATCAACTTCAGGACATTGTTCTCCTCATATTTAGTGTTGTTAACATCCCAGGCCATGGCCCTATCTAGTACTGCCTCCTCTATAGATTTACATAGACTGAATTTCTCTGAGCCTAGAATTAAGTGTGAGTCCTTAACCCATTCATATATCTGTGGCTTATAAATGTCTCAGCTTCACTTTAGAGACATCATTATCATTTATGATAGAGAATATTATAAATCATTCCCCTGGGGTTATACATAATTCTATTGATAGTGTCATTAATTTAGCCAAATGTATAAAATTCAAAACACTGTTGAGACAAGGAAATTGTTAATGTAGAGACAGGGTTCATGAATTGTTAATTTATACAAATTAAAATTCTTAAGGCACTCGGCATTATTTATACAAATAATGAAGTTGGCTCCCAGGCAAAACTTTCAATAACATTCACTGACAAAGGCTGAGCCATGTCTACAAGATTAATGCATGTCATAGCAAAGAAAGGAAGGAATAAAATAGGAAATATACAGTAGTCCCAGGCCACCACTCACTGGACACCCTCAAAGCAAGAGATCTGAACCAAAATTCAATGACTGCCAGTTCTATAACCTTGAGATTGTCATAATCTGCTGCTTCTCACACAAGGGTATTTCAGCCTTCAGGCCAAGGAAATGTGTTGGTTCCATGAATCTGCTATAGTTGAATTTGAGGTAATGCCCGGTTCACTTAGACACTGTCTTGCTCCAGCGGATAGAGTGCAAAGTCTAGAGCACACAGTCCAGGTCACTAAATTTGATTATTTTAAGAGGTTCCTAACTCCTGAATGTTATTACTTAGTGCATTGAGTTACTTATATTTTGGCTGAAAATTGAGTGACAGCAAGGAATTATGATACTTTCTAGATTGGATGATTGTAGAAATATCATCTGCCAAACCTACAGATGTTCATGAATGTAGTCCCTCTCACCTCCTCATACCCATTTAACTTATCTGTTTGCCTACGTACCCACTTATTGATTATTGCTCACTATTTCTGATGATATAGGCCTGGGTTTGTATACATGGTATTTCATCCCTTTTTCTGATTCCTGTCTTCTCAACTTCTTTGAGACATCTTGGCTCTCCTTTCTTCTTTATTATGTTCATCTCTTCAGTGCTCTCAGCTGGTTACCTGGATTTACACAGCATCTATAAACTGGAATACAAATTTGTAGCTCCAGTCAACACAATTTGTGAGTCCAGTCACACACATCAAATTCATGTCAGGAGTTGAACTGTGTGCCACTCTCCATCCCCCCACCCCCCACCAATATATCTTGGAACTCTAATCCTTCTGCCTATAGATGTGATAGAGCATAGATGTGATGAGCATAGTGTCTTTGTTATGTTAATAGGGCATATCAGTGTTGGGTATATACCCACACAACCAACAAACATATAAAGAAACACTCGTGTTAACTAGCCAACCTGTAATTGCAAATCAAGACAACAATGTGATGTTGATAGCCCTATACTGTCAATGACAACTTAGTTACAAACAACAGAAAATGCTGGAAAGGGTTCAGAGAAATGGAAATCCTCACTCACTATTGTACTGTGCTATAAACTTGTACAACCACTGTGGAAAGTGATGTGGCTACCTCAAAATACTGGCAATGAAAGACCATATGAGTATGTATATGGAATCCTTCTGCCGCATATATACCCTAAAGAAAGTTCGTAACAGGTACAGATATATGTACACCCATGTTCATCACAACACTGTTCACACTAGCAACAAGAGGCAAACCACGGAAATCCCATCAGTAGAAACATGGATAAGGAAATTGGTACATATGCATGATGGAATAATGTGCATCTCTGAAAAAGTACTGATGAAATCATGAAACATCTCATGGCATTGGTGAACCTTGCGGAGCTTTATGTTGAGTGAGATTAGCCAATCACAAAAAGGCAAGTATTATTTGGGATCAAGACATATTACATGAAGATAAAGGCTTTTATACTGAAGTGAATAGGTTTTAGAGGTTGTCATTGGAAGGAGGCAAAGAAGGAAAGTTAAAGTAATGAGCTAGGGTGTTGATGGACATTAATGTGGGTGAAATAAAAGATCATAGCCCACAAGAGAGAAGAGAAATAAAGTAGGTGAAAGGTAGTTTGAGGAGTTTGATTAGTAGCATAAATTCTTGAATAAAAAGTTGATGACCTGAAATGTACACCCTCATCTAACTTATAATGATGCATGTAATATAATATGTAATTATATAATAATGTTATTTATTATGTATAATATGTTATACATAATAAGGTAAAATATATATAATTGTCTCACACTCTCTTGGGGCCTGGAAGTCTAAAATACAGGAGACAATCAGAAATGTGGCATTTTGCCTGTTGTGATGCAAACTGATTAGATGAGTGAAGCCCACCCAGGTTGCAGAGGGTAAACTACTCTACTGAAGGTCTACTGATTTAACTATTAATCACATATAAATGTGAGACTTGTGTTTAATCAAACAATGGACTTAATAGCCTAGTCAAGTTGACACATGATATTATCCACTATACCATCTTATACAGTAGTGCCAGAGTTTACTTTCTTCATGAATCTTCTTTACAACATTTCAAAACTATCTACTACCAATACAGTAGTTTCAGGTAAATAAAAATGGTTTCCCAAGAATAAACAGATGAAATCTAGAGCTATTTCAGATGTAAGTCACTCAAGTTTTTCCTAGGCAGTTCCATGGAATTATAGAACATGGTATAATACACTTTGAAACTCATTGACTTATATACAAAATATTTTGGATTAGGGCCTGTGGCAGTCATGTGCTTATGTTAATTTTATGATTGAAATGTAGGGGTGGAGTCTGCCCTGTTATTCTGTAGATAGCCATTGAGTAGCCGATGAGGCCTCTGTGTGGGCATGGCTTTCACCTGAGACTCCAGGGAAATGTCACGATATTTCCCTTGTGAAGATGAGAAGCTATCTTCCCCAGTTGTTGGGAGTTAGTTAGAGAGATGATTAACCACAGGCAACACAGAATGACGGCGGCTGGGAGGCTGGAGTAGCCGGTGGAGAGACCACATGGCTTTGCTCTGATGAAGACAGACCTCTGAAGCTGGAGTGGCATGCTGTTGATGGACCTAAGCCCTGGAAGCGAGGAGCCATGGGGAGACCCCTGCCAGCACCAGAATTCTGCACCCACTGACCTGTGACTTCCTTAGTTGGAAGCAGACTTTATAGACTGATTTTGGGCATATGGGTTAATATTGGACTTACGACTTTGCACTAGACTGGCTTGGGATGCCTTCCTAGGGTCACATTTTTTTTGTATATAAACCCTTTCCTTATACCTATATGCGTGTCTCTGAAATTTGTTCCTCTAGTCTATCCGGACTAACACAGGGCCTCATCAAGTTAATGGTTATGTTGCAGGTTATATCATGTTTTGAACTTAGAGTTATATCATATTACCACCCAGAAGGCTGTTAAATCTCCTTTCTGCTTCTTTAAGTCCTATTCATGTTCCCAAATGCATTTCAAGCACTACCTTCTAGTAAAGAGATGAAAGAATATTTAGGAAACACAGCTTAAGTGTCTTTAACAAATAAGCAAATAAAGAGCAGCATCAGTACAGAGAATCAATACAAATGAGGAAAAGATAGACCCTTGTGGAGGTTGCCAAAAATCCACCAACAGCCTGGAGAAGACAAAATGAGACTTCCCCTCAAGCCAATGCTCTGAATTTGGGCTTTCTGCCTCCTAAATGTGTGGGAAAATAAATTTCTGTTCTTTAAAAACCACTTGTATTTTGTTACAGCAACAGTCAGAAAGTAAGACAATCATGTAATTGATATTTTGGAATCCCTGTATCTAAAACTGAACCCGTGATCAGTTTTGCTTCATCCACAGTCTTTTCCAACTCAACTGTTGGCTCTCCCATCCATTTGAGGCCCACATTTTTGGAGTGATGCTTTCCTTCTGTCCCACAACTTTTATCTAAGGTTTCAGCAAGTCCAGGTTGCTCTACTTTTAAAATATTTCCAGAATCCAGTTGCTTTATGTCTGAACTTCTATGATTAATGCTTAGGTGGTAGCATTTGCCTGTAAATTGTGAATACTGCCCAAGTTATTTGTTATTGTATATTATATTGTCTTATATAAACATACATACATTCACAATGAGTTTGCAACAGGTAATCCCTAAAGCAACCCATTCAATGCTACCACTATTCAAGAAAGTATATATAGGTCTATTTATAGACCTAGCATTTTATTTCAAAATGTAACAGTGGTGCAGAAATGCCTTGCATTGTGTGTGAATACGATGCAGGCACCTCGTTGACTGCATTTTCAGCAAATCTGTATGACTACTCCTGACAGCAGCAGCATGAGTTGAGAACTTTATGACAGCACTAGGCTGTTCCTCCAACACAACTGACTTTTGGCTCCTATTCTGGGGGAAATACTCACCTCTATATTAAAAATAAAACTGGCCTTACAGTGTTACTAATACAAAATGGCTGGACATGTTTATTTAGAATGAAAGGAAGAAATGACGGGAGAAAAGGAACAGAAAAAAAGGAAGAATGAAGGAAAGCAAGAAGGGCAAGATAAAGAGAAGACAAGCAAAGCCAACCTGTCCTCCTTAGTGAACATCACCCTTGTTATGTTCATCCAAATCCACCATGACCAAGTAGGCACATTCTCTCAGGCCTGCAAGTCTCCTTACACTCTCACTAATACAAATCCTCAAGTTCACATTCTTGTTACACTTTCAGAAGTACAGACCTGATGTCTACTTATTTGTGGTCACACATTACATATCCACAGATCCAATCAGGAATCACAAGGGACATAAAACACAAAGCTAAATTTACAAACTTAAAAAAAGGACTGTGACATACAAACTGAGAGAAAGCACACAGCGTCATAGCTAAATCTGGAGGAGGGTCAAGGTTCATTGTATCCGCTTGTCTGTCATTATCTGTCAGTTTGCAGTATTGCAGTGGTTCTCCACCTTCCCAATGCTGTGACTCTTTAATACAGTTTTGGTGACACGCCCCCCCCCAACCATAAAATTATTTTCATCACTACTTCATGTCTATAATTTTTCTACTGTTATGAATCAGGCAACCCTTGGGAAGGGGTTGTCCAATCCTCAAAGAGGTTACAACCCACTGGTTGAGAATGATGTATTATTGGCTCTCTAACCCTTGTCCCCAAGCCTGTGCTAGAGGGTCCTTTAGCATTTTGAACTGGGTCATAGCAACATCTGAGGGTATACTAGTGTTTGGACTTCAGCACCTATTTTAAGACTTAGCATTTAAGCCTTCCACTGCTTGTCTGCCAGTTTACCATAGTGTGGTGGCTTATATGATGCTCATATGGTGGAAGCTATCTCGCTGGTATTTCAAATGCCAACAGGGTCATTCAAAGATAACAGCTTTTAGCAGAGTTTCTAGTCTATGTAAGAACAGACAGGAAAGAAGGAATCAGCTGCCCACTTTCAAGGACGTATACATTGAAAACCTTATGCATCGCTTCAAAACATTGTCAAATACTGAGGCTCAAAGAATGGAAGGAGGACGTTGTCCGAAACAGTGCTGGAACATGGACTGCTTGATTCACAGGACACATCAAATGTGACTGAGGGTGAGCTGCTTTCTTGACCATGGAGCAGACCCTGAGGATGTCAGGGGGGTAAAACCTGTGGAAGTAGAGACTTTTGGATCTTCGTTTGGGATGAGACAAGACGCAAAGTAAGAAGAAACAGCTGTAAAAACCTACTAATCATCAGAATGTGGAATGTGAAAAGTATGAATTTAGGAAAATTACAAGTAGTCAAAGAGGAAATGGAATACATATAATCAAAGGATGCCTTTTTGAGCTGAAACATACTGGTATCATCCATTTTGAATGAGAAAGTCATATTACCGGTATTAATGCCAGGAATGAGATAATCATGACAAATCACATTGCATTCATTGTAAAAAAAGAACATTTTGAAATCAATCTTGAAGTCCAATACTCACATAGGGTTCTATCTATCCATCTTCAAGAAAATCCAATCAATACTATTATACAAATCTATGCATCAATTACAAAAGCTAGTGAAAAAAAATTGAAAAATTCTACCGACATCTTCAGTTAGAAATTGATCAAACTTGCAATCAGGATGCACGTTTGGCTATTGGAACACAAGAGCTGGAAACAAAGAGGCAGGAATGGTAATCGGAAAATATGGTCTTGGTGATAGAGCTCACCTGGAGATGGCATCAGAGCAGTTTTCAAGACTGACGATTTCATAGCAAACACCTTTTCCACAACCCAAAACATATGGATTTCTCCAGATGGAATACACAGAAATCAAATGAACAGATCATCAACTGAGTCTATGTAAGTTGAGGTTCAAACTGAAGAAAATTAAAACAAGTACACAAAAGCCAAAATGCACCCTTGAGTCTATCCCACCTGAAATTTTGAGAACACATTTGAGACCTTGAACAACTACAACAGAAGACTCCATGAGCTGTGGTAGGCCACCAAGAACATCATTTATTAAGAAAGTAAAAGTTCATTTAAAAGACAGGAATGAAACAATGATCAAAGGATGTCAGAAGAGACTCTGAAACTTACACTTCATTGTAAAGTCACTAAAGCAAGTGGGAAAAAATGATAAAGCCACAGTGGAACAAAAAAATTTAAAGGGCAGCTCAAGAAGAGATAGTAAATTATAATAAAATGTGCCAAGATCTAGAGATAGTAAACCGAAAAGGAAGAGCACACTTAAGTTGAAAAGAAATGAAGAAAACATTCAAGCTTTGAGTTGCCATCTTGAATGATTCTAGGAGCAAAATATTGAATGATTCAGAAAATGCCAAAAGAAGATGAAAACTCTTTGGTACACAGAGTCACTGTACCAAAAAGAACAAGTCAGCAGTCCACCATTTCTGGAGGTAGCAGCTGAGCAAAAACCGAGGGTGCTGAAGGAGTAAGACTAAGCTGCACTGAAACCATTAGCCAAAATCGGGGCTTCAAAAATTGATGGGATACCCATTGAAATGTTTTAACAAGCTACTGTACTAGAAACACTTGTCTGTGCCAGGGAATTTGGAAGTTAGCTACTTGGCTAATGGACTGAGCTTCATATTTCTACTCATTCCAAAGAAAGGGGACCCAACAGAATATGCAAATTATAGAACAATATCATTTTTAACACATGAAGTGAATTTTACTGAGAATAAATGGTGGCAGCAGTATACTGAGAGGGAGTTGACAATGTTTCAGGCTATATTCAGAAGAGGACCTTGTACAAGGGATATCTTTGCTGACATCAAATGGATCTTGGCTTAAGGCAGAGAATACCAGAAAGCTGATAACTGTATTAACTTAAAGTTATTAAGCTTTGTTAAGTATGCCAAGGCATGTGACTGCGTGGATCTTAACAAATTACGCATAGCTTTAGAAGAATGGGGATTCCAGAACACTTCATTGTTCTCTTTCAGAACTTATACATGGATCACTAAGTAGTTGGGCAAACAGAAGTAAGGTTTAAAGTATGGTTTAAAGTCAGGAAAGGTGTGTGACATGGTTGCATCCTCTTACCATACTTATTCAATATGTATAGTAATAAAATAATCAGAGAAGCTGGATTATATGAAGAATGCAGCATCGTGATTCTAGGAAGACAGTAAAAACTTTGGCTATGAAGATGACACAACCTTGCTTGCTGAAAGTAAGGAAGACCCGTGAAGAACTTTCTGATTAACATCAAAGACTGCAGTCTTCAATGTGGATTACAATCAACCGAAAGAGAACCCAAGTCCTCTGAAGTTAGCTAATAAGTAGCACCATGATAAATGGAGACGTGGTTGTCAAGAATCTTATGCTATTTGGATCAGCAATCATGCTTATGGAAGTAACAGTTATGAAATCAAAAGAAGAATTGTATTAGGTAAGTTTGCTGCACAATAACTCTTTAGAGTATTGAAAAGCACGGATGTTATTTTGAGGCCTGAGGTGTGCCTGACCCAAGCCATGGCATGTTCAATTGCCTCAGATGCATGTGAAAATTGAATATTGAATAAGGAGGGCTGAATCACAATCAGTGCATTTGAATTGTGCTAGAGAAGAATATTGAAAGTATCAGGTACTGCAAAAGGGACAAAGCAGTTTATCTTGGAAGGAGTATAGCTAGAGTCCTCCTTCGTGGTAAGGATGGGGAGATTTCGTCTTACATATGTAGAACATGTTGGCAGGGAAAACCAGTCCCTGGAGAAGGACGTCATGCTCAGTAGAGGAAGAGCAAAAATGAGGAAGGCCCTCAGGGAAATGGTTTGCACCTTGACTGCAACAATGGGCTCGAGCCTAAGAATAAGTATGACGATGGCCCAGGACTAGTCAGTGTTGTGTTCTGCTATGCATAACAAGGACAGTTAAGTTTTAAGAACAAACGCATGGGAGCCACATGAGACCAATAGGAATATGCTATGAAAGTGTACCTTGTGCGCTGTTGTCTCAGGGTCACAGAGTCACCTCACCTGTTGTACTATTTCTTCATCTATTCCCTTGCTTCCCACCCCCATTCCTCAAGTCCACTGGGCAGATGCAAGTCCTAGACTAGAAAGGGGTATTTAAGCATAGGATTCTGGGGGCTAGGTCTGATGTCATATACTCAGCCCTTGACTGTCTTACACATATGGAAAAACGTGTCGCCTCACCAGTGTGGCCATGGAGGTCAGAATTGACTGTACTTGGGTATTAAAGTGCCAGGGTGGAGTCAGATGCCACCCCTGGGGAGCGTTGCCATACTGCATCAGGTCACAATCTGGTCTCTTCCTTTCTCCTGTACTTGCCAAGACTGTGAAGGCCCAGGAGAGCTTTGCATCAACATTGCTCACGTTATGACAGCTGAAATTCACCAATGAGGGAATAGAAGATTAAAGAGACATCGATGGCCATTCCAGCGTGAACACGTCCGATGTTGTCAGCTAGCATGCCCATCGTTTAGAGACACTCTCCCCAGACGGTAGACCTTGTCCTTTCACCAACTTGTTGCGACGTCCCCTGTTCAAGACACAGGGACAAATGGGAGCCTGATGAAGAGTAGGAGCACAGCCCAGAGCCAAGTATCCCCGCATGGCTAGACCTCCCCTCGCCCCATCAGTGGCTCCACAGGTGCAACTCTCCCTGTTGGCCTGGGAGGACACACTTACAGGTTCCCACCAAGACCGCACTTCCCCCACAGTGCAGGTGGTAATTTGCATGGGGCAGTCACCTCTCCCCTGAGGTTTGCCTATCTAAGTTTCTCTTTGGCACTCCTCGATGAGCAACCTCTTTTAAAACAGAGAAAAACAAGACACTAGTCATCCCCTGCTCCAACCGAGCCTTACGGTATTTCAAAGCCTCCGCGGCTATTTCTGGCCCCATTGTCGTCTGGGACCGAGAGGAAGACCTGATGGCTGTTCTTTGCTTTAAAGGCAGAAACAGAACATTGTTTCTCCTGGCTTTGATTTAAAGGCCAAAAACAGTTATAGGAAACTGTTCAGCAGATGTTTTATGAAACTCAGAAAAGATTGGGTCTTTTAAAGAGCTATTTTTAGACAAATGCTTCCTACCATTGAGAAGTTGGTGCTCACGAAAGGGACAGAAAATGAGAGAGAGAAAAGAGTTGGAGAGAGCTTTAAGCATTTTTCCCCTTTCATTTTCAGAATGAATTAAACATGTGTGGAAATCTTTGGAGTAGAGAACGCAGAGGTGATTCCAGGGAGGAGGGACTGATTCCTTTTAGAGTTTCCTTATTAAAAGAAGGAAAACCTACATTTTCATGATTTCACATCTCCCACTACATGTTACAGCAACATGCAATGCTTCCCCACCCCCCACCCCAATCCCTTTTCCTGAATGAGTGATTTCCTCTTTTCCTCTCTTATCTCAGCCCTCCTCTCCCTTCTGTCTCTTTCACTAGTTTCTCTCTGTCATGTAAATCCCAAATCAGATATTTCTTTTGATGAGAAGGTTTCCCTGAAATATCAAGTGGATTCTGACTCGTAGCAGACCTATAGAATACACTGCACACATGTCAAACACTGCATTTGCTGTTTTGCTATGTAATTTGTTTATGTATAGCCATAACCTAACGATTTGTTATACAATGGTGATTTGCATTTGCTCTGAAACTGGAAGCTGTGTCGCTGCCATTTAAAATACCAGCAGATTCACTCATGATTGGGAGATCTCAGTGGAGTTTTCAGACTATGACAGAGTAGGAGGAAAAGTCTGGCAATTTTCTTCTTTATGAGAACACACAGTCCCACCTTTCTCCCATGGAGTAGCAGATGAGGTTGAACTGCCAACTTTGTGATTAGTAGTCCAGAACAGCCTACTATACCACCAAGACTACAGAAAATGTTTCATTCTGCTGCACATCAGATCAACTCCATGACAATTATCTATCCATCTATCATCTATGTATCTTGTATAGCTGATTCTTTTCTTACGTTATAATATCTATAAAATGAGAGGCCAGGTTTTAATCATCTTTCTCCAATTGTTATCTAGCACTGTTTAGCATGTAATAGAAACAGAATGTACGTTCATATTGAGTGGATGGAAGAATCAATGAAGATGTGAGCAAGTTATTAAGTTTGAGATCGTTGGAAAGATTTTACTTCAGCTATAGGAGCAGCAATTGGTCCTCTAGGTTTCTGTTGTTCAAGTTAATCCCAAATCTGTCACTATTATAACAAAAAAAATCACTATGCTGTGAGTTGGTTATTATGTATTCCAGCAAATTAAGACATTGTGACAATGAATTTAAAAGCTAGCACAAAAGCATTCAGATTTGGATGCTTTTAATTCCCAAACCATTTCAGACTAAGAAATGAATCATGAGGGGGAATGGTTTTCTCTGGGGCAGAGCATCAAGGAAACGTTGAGTGTTTGGGCCTTAGTAGGATCAAAAGAAAGGAAAGGGGAGAGAAAAGTAAGGCAGGGGAATCTCCAGGAAAAACTTTTCCTGCAGCCACAGCAGCTGGAATAAGGGATAGCCAAGAGAATGAAGACCAACAGATGACTTTCCTTTTTCAAACCTGTCTTAAGCCCTCCTTAGGCAGGATCTCAAAGTCAGGTGAACAAAATGAAGGTTAATTACCTCTAACTTTCTGGAATGCCCTGGAGCTCAGCCCAGGAAAAATGAGATTCACACTTTACTTGAGCTTCGATTAACCATGATTTCCAAGGTTGTTGGAGCCCTTAATGAGCACTTGCAAAGACTAAATCCTTGGACCACATATAGATTTAATGGGGCAAGATAACAGAATCCTACTATGTGCCCCAATTGGAGAATAGGAATATATAGTGACCAATTTGTGATGTGCTTTATATTGGATTGATTATTGTTGAACTAACAAAATAAATATGAGTTCTACTCTTGACCTTGAGGAATTTTCTGTTATTGAAGAATTAGGGCTTGCCACATATGAAATGTTTAATGAGTATTATGAGTTAATACAGGCAACACAACCAGCCAAGGTACAGAGGAATTGATAGTAGAATTTAAAATATAGTTTTTGCAAGCAGTGAAGAGTGAGGCAAAGAGAATCTGGTGCAAAGAAAATGGCCAAAAAATTGTGGTTGTGTAATACACTGAGCAATTATATACTTTTTGGAGGGGAAACAATCCTTAGAGGTTATCAGATTTCATCCCACTTAGCTAACTCTTTTTTCTCATATAATTTTTTTCTACAAGCTTCTATTTTAACAAACAAAACCCAAAAACAGATCGTCTTGTTATTTGTTCCTTTGCTAAACTATAAAATTTATTTAAAAATCACTTTATTGGGGGCTCATACAACTCAGTGCAACCATACATCCATTGTATGCAAAGCACATTTGTACCTTTGATGCTATCATCATTCTCAAAATATTTTCTTTCTATTTATGCGCCTGGTGTTGGCTCCTTCTTTCCTCACTCACTCCCTGCTCCCCCCTCCTTCAGGAATCCATGATAATTTATAAATTATTATTATTTTGTCATATCAAATGCTGTCTGATGTCTCCCTTTGCCCACTTCCTCATTGTCTGTACCCCGCGGAGGAAGTTATATGCAGATCCCTATAATGGGTTCCCCCCTTTAGACTATAAGTTTTTAAAGAAAAGAATCTATCTTTTCTTTTTAGTGCTTATGAGTCCATGTTTTAACAGTTTTGATAGAAGAGAAATGAAAGTTCCTTGATTTTGAAGAGTACCCTGGGGATACTTGTGTTAGTCTGGGTTGACTAGAGAAACAAATTCATAGACACTCACACGTGTATAAGGAAACGTTAGGTAGCTACAGGAAGAACTAAGGGTTGTACCTCTACATGCCAAAGCCTCCTTCCACTATGACAGGAAGTTGGAAACTGCTTAAGGCTGAAGGGCAAGCTCATATTCAGGTCTTTGAGACAGAAAGACCGCAAACCTGGGTGGGATCCCTTCTAGGCCAGGTGGGTTTAATTCATTCAGCCAAAGGGCTCAAACAGTACTGTCCACCAAGTGTCCCAACTGGGGCCCTAAAAAGCCAGAAGTTTCCTTTCTCAGGGGCTCTCTCTCTTAGCAACTCTGGCACACAGGCTCAGGATCCAGGCATCGGAGTGAATTCTTTCTCATACAAAGTCAAAGTCCGAGGTATTTCTCTCCCACAAGAGAGACCTAACTTTTTTTTGCCTCCAGGTTTTACACAAGCACCCTCAGGTTAGTTACTTCGCAGCCACATGTGGAAACCTGAGGCCAGACAAAGCTGCAGCCCGGCCAGCCAAGGAGCAGCTGGAAAAGAGGAGGCGCAGCCCGGTCACCGAAAAGTGCACAGGGCACTTGTAAAGTCCAGCCAAGCCAGTGTCCTCAGCCTTATGTATCCGAGTCAAGGCACCTTATTGGCCATACCCCAGGCCCCCAATCAGACAGGATACGTCCGAGGGGAAATTCCTGGGTATTGAGCTGATAAATCCCACCTAGAAAACAAAACAAAAAAACTACTGTGAGCTCCATGCCTCAAGATCAGTAATGTGGTTTCAGTGTGCACCTCTAGGATGCCCTGAAAGTGGGCCTCCAGCCGGTTCCCTTGGCCAAGGGAGGAGTCAGGGAACCCAGTCATTGCCCAACAGGGTCCTGACTGATTTCTAGACAGCAAGCATTGGCCACCAGCTTGGGGGGGAGGGACTCACTGGCACAAAATTCGCGGACACTGGCAGGAGCGGGCACTCAGAGCTATGAAGGGGAGGAGCGATTGGTCAGTAGCTCAGGGAACATTTAACTGGACCCACTGTCACAGCAGAACTGACCAGAACCGGTCCCCAAATTTGCTGAAGGCAGGGTTGCTGAAAGGCAACCGTTAACAGTTATGTGGGGGGGCTGACTCCCTAATGCCTTTGGTCTAGGCCCCAGCAATAGAAAACCCGCAGGTAGGAAAAGAAAACACCAGCACCCTGGCAAATGCTAAAGTGAACACCGGCAGCACTCGACAGCTTGTTTGGAAAACCTGGAGCAGACAAAGGAGGGGTGGCTAGCCAGCCCACGAAGCCATCCCCTCCCACGAGTTTGGAGGGGATGGGCAGCTTGGCCCGGGCACGTACTCAGTTGTCCCACGACAAATTGACGGCAGCCACTGGGCAGTGCCGAGTTGCCAGGGAGCAGAGAGTCATGCGGCTGGGAAAATGGCGGCCTCCACACATGGTTTAATTGACTGGGAGGGGGTGGGGTGGCAAGCCACTGAAGCCAGAGTCCTGCAGAGCCCCACAGGGTTTATGCCGGCACACACGGCTGTCTAGCTGGCCGGGACATAAAGCAGACCACCGAAAAGCAAAAGGATGTAAGAGTTCCCATCCCATCCCAGGAATCTAGCATGTGCATGATAACCCCCGGAGATACAGAAAGACAGACCCGTCTTTCCTAAATAATAAGGAGCACAGATAGGAAGAGAGACACAACGGATGAACCTTCTGCAATACATGATGTGTGGCAGGATAAATCCAGACTGGAGTTCTCAGTGCAGTTTTAAAGTCCAGCAGAGTGCCTGTTACCACCATACCTACCAGCTTCCTGTCTCAAAGACAAGAATAGAAGAGAAATTAAATATTGAGAAAACATCCCAGCCCAGTCCGGATCAAGTCCATAAGCCAATATTGGCCCATATGTCTATAAATTCCTCTTCAGACTCATGAAACACATTCAATGATGCCAAATGCAGGATGATCACAGGTCGGTGGGTGGAAAGTGGTGTGGATCCACTGGCAGTCGAGGCATCTCAGAGCTGGCAGGACTCTCCACGTGACCCAGGGCTCTAACACAGCTCCATGTATCTTGTCAGCTGCAAAGTCTCCCAGGGCGGGAGAGTGTGTCCCGCCTCCAATGAGCTATCTATCTCATTGGCGCCTCCAAAGAGGTCATCTGATGGACAGGCTAAACTCCACCCCTGCATTTGTAAGTCTCAAATAGACAACACATTATGTAGTTACCACAGTACCCATACACAATCTAGTGTGTTCATGGCCTCTTTCTTCAATAAATTTTCTCAGCATGTCTATTCTTTCAACACAGACTAAAATCACTGCTTTGTCTTTTGAGTAAATCCTGACCTATACTTTCTTGCCCATTCATTCCAAACAGGAAATACTTTGCTCATTCATAATAGCAACACTCACATTACAGTCTCTACATAGTGCAGATAATTAGCATACTTGGTTGTTAACCAAAAGTTTGACAGTTCATATCCATCTAAAGTTCTGTCAATGTACTTCAAAAAAATGTCAGTCATCAAAAACCCTCTGGAGCATATAGGACAACCGCTGGTTGGAATCTACTCAGTGGCCAATGATTTGGGTTTTAATGCTGTGCTAGCATGTTAGAGGTCATCAATGGTATTTCCTTTGCAAAAACTACGACTTGGAGAACCAGTGAGAGCCCCCAAAGGCTTTATAAAATTCATGGGGATATTTGGACTAGAATATATATCTTTCTATGAATACATACTCACACCTCACTTCTCTTTACACGTTGTATTTATAGATACATACTTATGTTTGGAAGGAGTCCTTGTGACACCGTGATTAAGAGCTCACCTGCTAAATGAACGGTCAACAGTTAGAACCTGTTAGGTTTCCCAAGTGGGTAATGTCTAAGTTCTTCACACAAAGAAAGTATACACACAGAACCTCATTTTGTAATCCAAGTGGTTTTTTTCTGAAGGACAAGACAAGTGTCAGGTTTTACTGGTTCCCAGGGGTTCACAACTTGGCACAAAGATCCACATGGAAAAGAGTACCCATACATATGGAACTTGGGCGGTGGGGGCAAGGGGGTGCAGATGGTCGCAGGAGGTCAGAAGTCCAAGAACCATACAGACTAAGAGCATGTGAGCCCAGAGGCTGAGTAAAACCCTGAGTGGGTACAAGTGCACCCGCATGGGGGAGGGAGACCCTCCACCTGCCTCTGACCAGGAGGAAGGTGAGAGAGAGCAAGAGAGAATAACAGAGCATGCTCCGTACCTTTATTCCACCCCACCCCCTGGCTGGGGAGAGGGGTGGTTGAAGCTATTGGCTGACCCCATAGGCTGGATTAAGCCCACCTGGGTAATGTCATGAGCCTGGGCCTAGTTTGGACTATTCCTGTGTACCTCCTACCTGGCTCTGGGGTTTGAGATCGAGCGTGCCCAGTTTGGGGTCTTCATAGGTGTCTAATAGGTTAGACATGATTTCATAGGTTGCCTGATTTCTTTCCAATCTCCTTTTGGGGGCCTTTGCAGACAGGGGAGTGACAATCCCCTTGTCCCTAAATCTAGCTACCCAACAAACGCACCAGTTGTTCTACAGGAGAAAGATGTGGGAGTTCTACTCCATTCTTTAGGGCTGCTGTAAATCAGAATAGACTCAGCAATGATAACTCATTTAAATTTGGACTTGTTAAACTTTCTGTTGACACCAAAGACCTTTATATCAAGACCACGTTTAAAGCAAAAGATAAACAACTGAGGAGAACTAAAACAATATGGTTTACATGCAAGGAGAAGAACCCAACAAAGACATGAGACCTCAGAGAAGCTTCCACTTGTCTAGGAAACTTCACCTACAATGCTGCATGGGTCTGACCATGAAATCCTTGAGGAGTGTGAATGAACCGGCTCTGATTCTCATGAAAGGATGATGTGATTTTAAAGGGGGGAGGAAATGTACTTGAAACCAGAAGATGCAGACTCAAATTCCAACTGTATCAGATTCCTGGAATTCATTTCCTGGTAAGCAACTCTGTCTTACTTTATGTCATTTTCTCACAGACCCGATGGGACAAGGATACTAAAGATGCTGGGTGAATGCTGCACAAATAGTTGTTGTTGTTGTTGTTGTTGTTGTTGTTGTTGTTGTTGTTGTTAGAGCTTGACTTATAGGAAGTGGCACCTAAAAGATTATTTCTGTTCTTGAAATTAAGGTGGGGTTGAAGAGAATATAGAATTACCTGTCATTGACCATGGCCAAGTTCTTTAGTTCACCAGTCATTTAGGATTTTGTTAGGAAAGAAACTGAAGAGAAGAGAAAAGAAAGAGGGTCAATTGAGGATTATTAAAAGTGGGTGGGGGGGGTAGACATTACCTTTGAAAAGAAGGGGGAAAGTTAAGAGACATGACAAATCCCAGATTTTGGCCTATCACTTCTCTTCCCTCAAAGCAATGACCCTGCAAAAACTGAAAGACAAGACAGCTCTATAATCAAGAACGTGGGCTCAAGAGTTAGGCTCTTCTGGACTTGAACTCAGGCCATCATTTATTTGTATGTAATCTTTGGAAAATCATTTAACATCCGGCAGCTTCAATTTTTTTATTCTCTCTCTCTTAGCAAAAATGGAATTAAAGGTAGTTGTGAGAATTAAATGAGAAGATACCAACAAGTGTTTAACTCAGTACCTAACAAAGATGTCAATAAATGGTAACTCTTATTAACAATACAATTATTAGTAGAGGAGATACTCCTTGAAAGTGAGTAAGGACATAATACACATTTACCCAGATTCCCCATATAAATAAAACCAGGAAACCTTGTGCATGTTCTCCTTCTCTCTCATAAATCTGAACCTCTGTAAAATTAATCTTAATTAAGTAAGCATATTATTGAGTGGGTGTTTAAGTGCCAACCACAATTTATGATGATGAGACAAAGAATTTACGCATAAGGAGTTCAATAAATTAGGACTAAGGAGTAGATATAATTTCCTTTATTTCTAATGACACTATCGCTGTAGGTAATTTATCAAGTTAATTCTAACTCATAGCAATCTCGTACCCTAGAGGCTTTACTAGGCAATAATGTCTTTCTTTAACTTTGTTATTTTGGGTAAAAACTTACAGAGCAAATTGGTTTTGCACTCAATAATTCATAACGATTTTGGGGTATGATATTGATCACAATTCCTAATACATCAGCAGTTTTTCCAATCCAATGTGCTTTGTTAAGCTACAACCATGAAAATTAGTTCATTGTCAATTCCGAAGGGTGACTATGTAGAAATGTCAAATATATATATATATTTTCATGGGTGTCATCCCATTTGCTTCCCACCTGTTCAGTTTGAGTATCTAGCAGTGTATCCATTCACTTTATTATTATTTCTGTTATTGAAGGATTGAGAGTGTCATATTATTGCCTTTTGTTGTCTTTAACTTTTATCCCCCCACCATGTCTTCCTTTGCCTTGATTATTTTATGCTGATCTCCCATTATTGTATATTTCTTTCCCTTCCCACAAGTTGAAATGTGTCTGTCCTGCAGTTTATGATTTACCCTTCCTTTTCCTTCCCATCTTTGTTAATTTTCAAAGAAAACCTTTTCTTGACATTTTGTAGTAGTAGTGATTTCATACAATATTTGTCCTTCAATAATTGACTAATTTCCCTCAGAATAATGCCTCCTAGGTTCATTCATGTCATGAAGTATTTCACAGATTCACTATTATTCTTAAATGTTGAATAGAATTCTATTGGGTTTCTGTGGTATATGTATTTATCTACCGATGGGCACCTAGGTTGTTTCCATCTTTTGACTAGTCTGAATGACACTGCTTTGAATTTGAGTGTCTTTGAATCATGGTTCTTATTTCACTAGGATACAAGAGTAAGGAAAAACTGTTATTATAAAATCACGGAAACAGAAATGTCAAAATGTGAATCCACTTTTTCTTGGCAGGTCCTCCACATAATTCTATACACCTTATAAGTAGCGTTTCCATCTCTCTAAACTATGCCCAAAGAATTCTGCATGCTTCAATTTATACTATATCAAAATGGAGGTTTTGATGTCCTTGAGGAACGCAAATCAAGTTCCTTTCAAGTATTAAGTTGGGGCAACAAAAAGTCTGAAAGGCAAAGATCCGGGTTGTAGGGTGAATTGATTAACTAAATTCTTGCAGAACAGATCTTGTTCAAAGAATGAGCAAGTGTGCTGTCATAATCGAAAAATAGCTTCTCTTACCAAGTTCTCTTGTCTTTTTCTCAGCAGTGCAGTTTCAATATTCTAAAACATCCTAATAAGCCCCCACAATTGTGTTATGTGCTTCGAGACATTCTATGAAGAGGATTCCCTTGGAATACCAATAAACAGTCTCCACAATTTCTCATCTGAGCCCTCTTCTTGAACTATATCAGCCAAACACACCCTCTGGGAAACCATTGTTTTGATTTGAGTCTTTTTTTTTTTTTAACTCTGGCGGTCATGTGCTTGATGTCAATTTCATGATTGGGAGTGTAGTGGTGGAGTCTAGTCTGTCAAGCTGAAGATAGCCAATGAGGCCTCTGTGTGGGCATGGCTTTCTCCTGAGAATTCTGGGAAGTCTTGCAGTATTTCCCAATTGGAGGTGAGAGACTTGACTCAGTCTCTTGGAGTCTATCTACTGACAATACAAAATGGTGGCATGCTGATAGATCCTGAGTTCTGGAACCTGGAGGAGCCAGAGGAGAAGCCACATGGGCTTGCCCTGATGGAACCAGATCTCTGGGGCCAGAGAAGCCACAGAGAGACCCCCTGCCAGTGCTGAGATGCTTCTACCACCAATGGATACTGCTGATGGACCCCAAGACTTAGAAACAAGGAGCCACAGGGAGACCCCTGCCAGCACCGAGATGCTTCTACTGCCACTAGATACACAAGACTCTACACTCACTGGCCTATGATTATGTTGGTGTCATTGCATGTGCTTCGTGAGTTGGAAGGAGACTAGATAGACTGGTATAGGACATATGGACTAATATAGGACTTATGACTTTGGACTGGACTGTGTTGTGTTGCCTTCTCAATGTTCCATTCCTCTGGTGTATAAACCTGTCCTGGGCTGAGCCCCAGTGGCGTAGTGGTTGAGTGCAGGACTGCGGCCCATTGGCTTGACACTTCAAATCTAGCAGCAGCTCTCCAGGAGCAAGGCTGAGTAGCTCCCACAACCAACAGAGGGCAGTGATGCCCCCACCCCCCAAAAAACTTTCCCTTATATCCATATGCATATTTATGAATTTGTTTCTCTAGTCTACCCAGGCTAACAGTGGCACCTTATGAATACTAGCACAAGCAGATTACTGAGAGAACTGTCTTCAGTTATCCACTAATTGCAGATACATGCTTAAGCAAGTTTTGTTTAGGATAACCCATGCATGCATGAATTGGAACTTAATAATAATTTTTTATTTATATTCTTTTATATCTAGTATATGGATTATATAGTATTGATAGTTCCAATTTTATTTATTCTAAAAAATCATTTTATTGGAGGCTCTTACAGCTCTTATAACATTCCACACATCAATTATATCAAGCATATTTGTATATATTTGCCATCATCATTTTTGAATATTTACTTGGTATCAGCTCCTATTCCCCCTCATCCACCAGCTTCTGACCCCCTATCACCCTCGTGACCCTTTCATAAATGATAAATTATTATTGTTTTCATATCTTTCACGGACCACTGTCTCTTTCACCAACATTTCTGGTGTTCATCCCCTGGGGTAAGGGGTTGGGGGATTATGCATTGATCATTTCAATCGGTTAACCCTTCCCCTCTACCTTCCCCCTACCCTCCTGGTATCACTACTCCCATTTCTGCTCCTGAGGGATTTATCTGACCTGGATTCTGTGTGTTGTGAGCTCTTATCTGCCAGTGTGCATGCTCTGATCCAGGTAGAACTGAATAGCAGGACTGGAGTCATGATAGAGGGGGGTGGGGAAATGTCAAAGAACCAGAGGAATAGCGTGTGTTTCATCAGAGCTATACTGAACTCTGGTTGACTCATCCCTTCCTTGTGACCCTTCTTTGAGCCTATGTACTATTATCTACAGATGGACTTGGCGTCTCTGCTCTGACCCCTCCTCATTCTCAACATATTTCTGTTGTTGCTTTGGGTCTTCAGAATCAGATGTCTGATTCTGTCGACACCTCATGATCACAGGCTGGTGTGCTTCTTCCATGTGGACATGTTGCCTCTCTGTTAGATGGCCGCTTGTTTAACATCAAGCCTTTAAGACCCCAGACACTATATCTTTTGGTAGCTGAGTACCATCAGCTTTCTTCACCATTTCTGCTTATGCATATTTTGTCTTTAGCGATCATGTCAGGAAGGTGGTCATCACACAATGCTATGTTGTTAGAAAAAAGTGTTCTTGTATTGAGGGAGGGATTGGACAGAGGTCCAAGGTCCATCCACTCACTCAATGTAGTGCAATATAAATATTTGTACATAGGCCAATACCTCTATTTTTATGAATTAATATATTTACATATGTGCATACCTATATGTGAACCTCTATCCATAGCTTTGCTTCCTAGATCTTTCCTCTGTTTTCTTTTACCTACCCCTGTCCCAGCACCTCGCTTACCTTTCTTCTGCATCTTAGTAATACCTCTCAGCAATATTGCTGTTGCTCCAGCAGCATTGGGATCTCTACACACTCCTCGTTTCTTTTAATTCCCAAGTAGCTCCCCTGTCTATGGCACTGTTTGCTCGCCACTCCCGCCTCCCCTCACTCCCCTCCAGAACTGATGGTGCTGGTGCTTTCTCTTCAGGCTTGCTTCACATTGTCTATCTCTTTAATTTTCTGTGTAACCACAGCGACAGCAGGTGGGTGATACTACCTGGCTGCCATTTTGGCTCCCTTTTCCCATGGTGCTGCCTCCATTTTGCATTCCCGCCAGCCATGTCTGAGGTTTCCAATATCTCCACACCCTCACCAGGATGTCTTGTGGGTTTTGTTTTTTTAATTTTCTGCTAATGCTGATGTGAGATGATATCTGATTCTTGTTTTTATTTATTTTTCTCTAACAGCTTATGATCCCAAGTATTTCTTCATGTGTTTGTTGGTCACCTGAATGTCTTTTTCAGTGAAGTGTACATTCAAGTCCCTGCCTATTTTTATTAGATTTTTTTAATTGATATGGTAAAATTTTCTATAAATTTTAGAAACTAGTCCCTTGTACAATGTGTTATTGCCAAAAAAAATGTTTCCAGATGTGTTAGTGTTTCCTTTACTCTTTTGATAAAATCTTTTTATGTACAAAATGTTTTATTTGGGGGAGGACACTAGTTTGTCTTCTGGAGTTTGTGTGTTTTCAATTATGCTTGATATTGTATTTATGCCTTGTATTTGATTTTAAGTTTGTCAGTATTTTTTCTTTAATGACTTTTATAGCTTTATTGTTTTCATTTGGATCTTTGATCCATCATGAGCTAGTTGTTTTTTTTTTAATATGGAGAGAGAGCTATATTTGGGGTTTCATTTTTCTACAAAGAGATACTTCATTCTGACAGCACTGTTTGTTAAAGCGACTATCTTGACCCAACTTAATGCATTTTAACCCTATGTGAGAGATCAGTTGTCCAAAGGTGGATGGATTTCCATTCTCAATTCTGTTCCATTGATCATTGTATCTGTTATTTTACAGCAACAGGCTGTTTTTTCTACTCTGACTGTAGAGTAAGCTTTGAGATTAGGAAACTTTGTTGTCTCTTTTAATAGTGGGTCCCTTACCCAAGGTCTTTCATTTCCTTACTAAATGACATTGGTGATTAGTTTTCCCATCTCTGCAAAGAATGATGATTTAATCTGAAACAGGAATGTGTTATATTTATAAATTGCTTTAGTTAATATTAATATTTTTACAATGTTGTCTTCCATTTATGTAAGTGGCTTGATTTCTTATAATACTACTCTATACTTATTTCATATATAGTTGTTTTGACATGTAATTCACAGATCATAAAATTGTAATAGTTCAATCATACTTAGAAAAGTTGAACAGTCATCACCATAATCAATTTCAGAACATTTTCTTTCTTCTCCACCCATGCTGTTAGCACCCTTCCCCCCCACCCCCCCGCAACAGCCTTCAATGCCCCTAGGTAATTATTAATCCAGTTACTGTAGATATCAACTTATCTATCTGGGATTTCATATGCAATAAATCATACAAAATAGAAACAAAGAAATAAGCAAAACCAACCACAATGCCAAAATAAACCATAAAAGCCTCAAAAGAAAGCAGAAGTTATTATAAAATGCAATAACTTAAAAATGGGTCAAATGGAACCCAATGGGAGATCAAATGATAGAGTATTACATATAAAACAACTACATCTGTCATAAATTCTATCTGATGTCAAGGCCATTCACATCCTGGTACTATGGACAGAGGATAGTCACCAGAGTCTTAATCGTCCTGGGAACCCTGCAAATGGATTTTGGTTATCCATAGCCTTCTGCAAACTGGGTGTTCAGAAGTTAAGCTTTCACACTGTCCCTCTTTCAGATTTGGATTTATTATCAAAAAACATCGAATCACACAGACTGTGGACTCCTTCCATGTGGACTTAGTCGATGCCTCACTAAGATGGCTGCTTGTTTACAGACAAGTCTTGAAGATCTATGCATTCTGATATTCTGGGACCATCCGATTTCTTGGCCACACTATGTTATAGCATCAAATCTTTAATGATCTCTCCATAAGGACGAGTATCAAGTAGGCTCATGTCATAAGAATTGTTCTTATATTAGGGCTGGAGGTAAGTGAAAGCCCCAAACACATTAATATATCAATGGCTTATATGTGTATCTGGTTCACTTTGGAGACATCATTACCATTTTAAAATCAAGGACTTTATAAATCATCTCATGGGGCACATAGTGATACCATTGATAGTATCATTAATTTATCCAGTGGTATAGAATTTTAAAAACTGTTGGAAAAAGTAAATTATGCATGTCTGGACTTGTTTTTCATACCACAATACATGAATTATCTACTTGTGCAAATAAAAACTTATGTGACTGGACACTAGTTAGATGTACATTGAGGGTTGGTAATAGGGAAAAATTTTCAATTACACCCATTCACAAAAAGCCAAATCATGCCTGCCAGACTAACACAAGCTATAAAAAGCATAGAGAGTGTAAAAATAGTAAATATATGGTAATTCCCGGCAATCACTCATTGGGCACCCTCAAAGCAAAAACTCTGAACTTTGGTCCCAATTCTCTAACCTTGGGATATCTATCTTCTTCTCACATTCAGGCATTTCAGCTGTCCATCCAAAGGAGTATCTCGGTTCCTTAAATTTTCTAGATGTGTTCAAGGAAAAGCCCAGTTTTCTTTGGGAGAGTTTCAACATGGATCCTTCTGATGTGGCCTATGAAGGATGCTGTACATCTCGAGGGGAAGTGTTGAAAGTCCTAATTGTTTATAGTACTCTGCCTTTGTCACACCAATGGCTGCATAGAAATTAGATTTTTAAAATGTCTGATTAGGAACATAATACCTCACACATTCTTGCCTTGGGTTCTATATATGTATTGCTAAGCACCTTTTCAAATGTCCACTTGCTCCATTTGGTTTACCCAGCAAGAGAATTGTAATCACCTTCTCTGAGAGAGACATGTCGCCACACATTTTGCTTTGAGTTCCCAGTAAGGTTCAAAAATCTCTCCTACATAGATATCTGCTACTTTAAGGGGTGACTTTACAACAATGTTATATGGTAGCAATATTGATTGATTTCCCTCCCCACGCAACTTGAGAGACTGACCTCAGCTGCTGCAGTGGGGCCTCCTCTGTTGAAGTGGATTGTAACATGTATAAATGAAGTGTGTCAAGTGTAGCTCAGGGGCACTAGGCAGGCTCGTTACCTCATTGTCGGGAGACTGGATGAGAAGATTGTATCACCGAGAGCAGAAGCCTGCCTACATCTATGTGTTTCTCCTTATAGTTGCAGAATCATACAATATTTGTCTTTTTGTGGTTGGCTAACCATTCAACATAGGTCCCTTCTGGTAACGAGTTGTTTCATTGCTGGTTTATGCCGAGGTTTTTAATCCATTCTTCTACTGATGGGTATTTGAGCTGCTTCCAGGTTCTTGCTACCGTGAGAATATGTCTATTTGTTTTCTATCCCTTACTTAGCTGACATATATGCCCATTAGAGATATTGCTGGATTGTATGTAGTCCTAATCCCAGTTGTTTTAGGTAGACCTATATTGCTTTCCAAAATGGTCATACATATACATATTTACATGGTTAAGTATTCTAGTCTCTCCTTACCCTCTCCAGAATTTTCTGTTCTCTGTTTGTTTTCTTATTTGGACTATTGTTATGGGTATGAGGTGATGCTTCATCCATTGTTCTGTTTTGCTGGTAATCATGAACATTTCTCATGTCTTTATTATTTATTCAAGTGTCATCCCAGATGAATTGCCTGTTTATGTCCTTTGCTTACCTTTCAATTGGATTATATGTTTTATTGTTATTGAAGTATTGCAGAACTATATATATTTTAGTCATAAATCCCTTGGGCTATTTTTTGTGTCATTCCTAAAGATTATTTTCCCAATCCATGGGTGGGCTCTCATTTTACTGTCTTGATGAAGTTTTTGATGTGCATAAGTATTTTATTTTAATAGATCCCAGCCATATACTTTATCTTCTTCTACATGTACTTCTTTTAATATATTTGGTAGTCTGTGTATGTCCTTCAACAGGGACCCTTAAATTTGCCCCCCATTTTTCATTAATAATCCTCATAACCCTGGGTTCACATTTAGTTCTTTTTTTTTCTTCTTTTTTGTTTTGTTTTTGAGGGACATCACTGCCCTCTGGTGGAGGGAGTAGGAGGCCCAGCCTTGCTGCTGGACTTGAACCTCCAACCTAGTGGGCTGCAGTCCTGCACACAACCACTACGCCACCAGGACTCAGTCCCACATTTAGTACCTTAATGCATCTTGAGTTCATAGTTGTGCAGGACTGAGGTATGGGCCCTATGTTGTTTTTCTTCAGATGGAGAACCAATATTTCCAGTATCATTTGAAGAGCATGCCATACTCTCATTTCATATGTTTTTAGTCCATTGTCAAAAATTAGTCCCCTGTAGGTGAATGTCATTATTTTGAGGTTTTCCATGCTATTTCATTGGTCCAGGTATCTCACGTTGTACCAGTACCAGGTGTTTTGTGGCTGTGTAGTAGGCTTTAAGGAATAGTAGTGCAAGACCTCCTATTTGGTTCTTCCTTTTGAGGAGTTCTTTGCTTACTGTTGGCCTCATTTCTCTCCATAAAAGTTGGATATTAGGTTTGCCATTTATTTAAATAATGAAGTCAGCATTTGGACTGGAGTTGCATTGCATGTGCAGATTGTCTAGGTAGTACTGACTTTTTTCCAATAGTAAGTCTTCCTAAATACAAACAGGATATTCTTCCATTTATAGATGTCTCTTTTGGGTTTCTTTAAATAATATTCTGTAGTTTGGGGTAAGGCATTTTGTTTCTTTGATAAAATCTACTCCTAAGCTTTTCAATTTTGTGTGTGGCTTCTCTTAATGGTATTAGTTTTTTCATGTCTTTTTTGAGCTCTTATCACTAGAATAAAGTAATTCAATTGCTTTATGTTTGTTAATCTTGCATCCTGTTACTTTATGGAACCCTTCAACTGTCTCCAACAGTCTTCTTCTTCTTCTTCTTTTGGTGGAGGAGGAGTCTTTGGTGTTCTCTCTATGTGAGATGCAATCTCACAATGCAGAGAGTGTCATTAATTTTTGTTCAATTATATTCTCCTAATTATGTCTGCTCTCTTAATTGTTCTGACTAAAACTTCCAACACAATATTGAATGAGAATGGTGATAGAAAGCATCCATGTCTAATTTCTGTTCTCAGGGGAAATATTTTCAGGTTTTCCCCATCAAGCAAATCCCCTCTGAATTTTCACATACAGCCTTTATCATATTGAAGAATTTCCCTTCTATTTTTTATTCTATTGTGTGCTTTTTATTAAAAATGGGTGTAGGACATTGTCAAATGCTTTTTCTGCATCTGAAGATATGACCAGGTCATTATTATTGTTTATTTTTTAATCTTATTTATGTTGTGAATTGCACTGATTGCTTTTCAAATGTTGAATCACCCTTGTCTCCTTGCTGTGAATCCCACTTGGTCATGATGAATTATTTTTTATCTTACTGGATTCTATTGACCAGAATTTTGCTGAGAATTTTTGCACCTATATTCATAAGGGATATTGATCTGTACTTTTCTGTCTGTGGGAAGCTTTGAGTAGTTTTGGTAGGAGAGTCATATTTGCTTCATAAAACGAGTTTGATAGATTCCTCTCCATTTCCACATTCTGGAATATTCTACTTAAAATTAGTGACAGCTCTTCAATAAATACATGGTCCAATTCCCCTGGGAAACCATCTTTTCCTGGGCATTACTTGGTTGGAAGTTTCCTGAATACTTTCTCTATTTCTTCTTTTGTTATGGGACTTGTGTTAGGCCAGGTTGACTAGAGAAACAAATCCAGTGATATACACATATGTATATATAAGAAAGAGCTATCTAGCAAGAAGTAATTGTATGTCAATAAAGCATCCTAGCCCAGTGTAACTCTAGTCCATAGGTGCCTCTTCAGACTCCCATTGTAGACTGAGAATGGTGGACTGAGAGGCAAAAAGATCAAAAAGCAGTTCAAAGTTGAGTGGGTCTAAATGTCTGCCCAAGCTACCCACGTGATCATCTACCTACACAGGCTGCCTGAGGTCAGCAAGGTAAGAGGTTTGGCTGACTGGGGTGGCTCGTGGCCAGCCAAGAAGGTCTGCAAAGGGTCCACACAGAAGTAGCTCTTGCCTTTGGTCAATGGTAAAGGAGAATATGGCATTAAATATTATTGATGGTGGTGTAGGTAGATTTTAAGTTGATGCTTTTGCTTCCAGGGACTACAGCATGGTTCTCTTAGTGTAAACTTTGTGGTAATTGCCAAGGAGCTCTTCCTGTGCTAATTATCAGACAACCATATTCCCTTATCTCCAGTACTAATATTTCAGTTAGCCTGTGCTCAGAAAGCTTTTTTGTTAATGTGTCCTTCTTTGTATAAATCTATACTTTTCTTTATAAGTCTTTTGTTTTGTTTTTTGTTTGTTTTGGGGGTGGGGGGCATCACTGCACTCTGGTAGTCGTAGGAGCTACCCAGTGCTGCTCCTGAGAACCGCCGCTGGATTTGAAGTGCCAAGCCTGCGGGCCGCAGTCCTGCACTCAACCACTTATGCCACTGGGGTTCAGCTTATAAATCTTTTTATCTAATTAGATTTTTATTAATTTCATTTGTTTTTCTTCTGCCCCTAATGAGTCAGTATTTCATTTCTTTTTTATTACTCCTTTGTTTTTCAATAAGATGATATTAAGCAAGTTTCAACATATTTGATTTGTTTCTGTTCTTGCTGTTGTTTTATAGCGTCATGTTCTAGGAAGATGCCTTAGTATTTCTATTATTTTCAATTTTTGAAGTTTGTGCTATGGCCTCACAAAATGTCTATTCTACAAAATGGATAATGTGCACTGGAAAATAATATATATTATGCTTTTTTTTTGGTGGAGTGTTCTGTATTCAACTATGAGGTCTAGTTGGTATTGTATTATCTAGAACTTCTGTGTCATCTTTGAGTCTTTTTCTTGTTCTGTCTTCATCAAAAGTGTACTCCAAGTTCCTACTCTTATAATGAAGTTGTCTATTTCTCTTCAGTTCAGTAACAGGTGGATTTATAAATATGGGGGCTTTTTCATTGTGTGCTTATTTTGTCTTATTGACAGATTTACAGTTTGAAATTTATATAATGTCATGTGTCCTAAAGTTTATTTTATGAGAAATGAATATTGCCACACTTATTCTGTTTTACCATTGCCTTGATGTGTTTTTCCAAATTTTCTTCTTTTAGCTCATGTGGCAGTCATGTGCTTATGTTAATTTCATGATTGAGATGTAGGGGTGGAATCTAGCCTTTTAATCTGGAGATAGCCATTGAGTAGCCAATGAGGCCTCTGTGTGAGCATGGCTTTCTCCTGACACATCTGGGAAATCTCATGATATTTCCCTCATGAAGATGAGAAGCTCTCTCCACGGTTGTTGGGAGTTAGTTTCAGAGACGATGTATCATGGGCAAGACAAGATGGCAGTGTCCGAGAAGCTGCAGAAGCCAGAGGAGAAGCCACATGACCTTGCCCTGATGGAACCAGACCCCTGAAGCTGGAGAAGCTGTGGGGAGACCCCTTCCAGCACCAGGATTCTGCACCCACTGGCCTGTGGCGTCATGAGTTTGAAAGAGACATTATAGACTGGTATCGGGCATATGGGCTAATATCGAGCTTACGACTTTGAACTGGACTGGGTTGGGATGTTTTCTCAGTATTCCATTCCTTTTGTATATAAATCCTCTCCTTATATCCATATGCATGCCTATGAAATTTGTTTCTCTAGTCTACCCGGAATGACACAGCTCATTTTTGTCTTTGTATCTGAAGTGTGTTTCCTGTTTTACCTAAATCACTATGTTGCTTTCTGTCAATTTGCTGGTGCATTTAATTCATTTATATTCAGTGTGATTATCCATGGATATGAATTTACTGTTGTGATTTTCATATTTGTAGGGGGTTTTTTGTTTTGGTTTTGTGGATTTTGTTGTTGCTTTTGTTCTATATATTTTTCTGTGATAATTTGTTTTGTTAAGGAATTTTATTCTTTTTTTCAATTATTGTTCCTTGAGTATATTGGTTTTGAGAAATTTGCCTTCAAACTCATAGTTTCAAGCTTCTATTGCTTCTATTATAATGCTATGCTTCTGTAGAACACTATTTCCAAGATCTTAGTATTGATGTTCTGGATTTCTAACTGCTGTTTTCATAAGGTTTCAAATTTATCACTTGTCTTGTCAGTTTGCTTTTGAAGTATTTTCCTGAATTCTTCTAAAGTTTTTCCTTTGGATTCACCCCTACCTTCTTCAATCTTCCTTTCCATCTATTACAAATATTTTTAAATTATTTTAAATTCTTTTTCAGGAATTCAAATATATATTATTCCTTAGTGAGGTCAAACTAATCTTCCTTGGAAGAATTACAACCAGGCTGGTCCTTAGAAGCAAGGATGACAAGACTTTGCACCACATACTTTATGTCATTAGGAGAGACCACTCCCTAGAGAAGGGCATCGTGCTTGGCAAAGTGGAGGGGTTGCGAAAAGAGGAAGACTCTCAATAGCATGGACTGATACTGCGCTGCAAGAAAAGGCTCCAAAGTATGAACCATTGTGAGGATGGTGCAGGAACAGGAGGTGTTTCCTTTTCTTGAAAGCACATAGAGTTGCTATGAGAAGATTCCGGCTCAATAACACCTAAGAACAGTAACATCTATCTGTCCCTTAGAGACTCAAGGATTCAGGATTGTCCATTTTATCTCTTTTCTCATTTCTGTGTTGCAGGAGATCTGTGCAGTATATTGTTCTAGTCTGCCATCTTTCCAGGTGTTCCTTGTTTATGGATTTTATCCTTCATGGCTTTGCTGTTGGGTGAGTGTTTACTGAGCCTGTGGCTTTTTCCTTTTCAATTTTGGTGTAGAGATTTACGAATTTTGAGTCTACTTTATAATTTATTTTTGTCTTCCCAAGTTTTAAAATAGTTCTGTCTTGATATCATCTTGACTTCCTCTCGATTTGGCAGTTCTGTAACTACACCATTTATTTCTTTCTTTTGCTTTGTAGTTATCAACATTTACAAATCACATATCTGTTTCCCTATTTTTGGTGTTGTAGATTTATTTTATATTTGATTCTTCTATATTTGGGTTGGTTACAGGGTGAGGTTGTATATCTTAGTATCTTGTTCTCTGTTTTTCTTGGTTCTTTTTCTTCAGGACTCTAAGGTTGACCTGATTTATACAAGCCCCCATAATTTCTGATATCTTGGAATGTACTTATTTTACCATTGTATTTCAGCTACAATCTTGGCTGTCAATTTCTTTCAGGGCTTTATATATGATGGGTCTTCAATTTTTTTTCATTAAAATAAGTTATAAAAAAACTTTGCCGATTCTTTTTTATTTTCTTGTACCAGATATTATTAACAGCCTGAACAGGGTCTTGCTTTAGATACTAAAAAGGCTAAGTCATCAGTTCAAACAGATCCCCAGTAGAGCAACATAAATTCTGCTGAATTGAAGCAAGACCAAAGGTCGAATTAAGGGTAAAATGTGGGTGGAAGAATGGTGAAATTATAAATGTGTTGCAAACAGTTTATATGTAATATGCTTGAAAACCATAAGCAGTTTATATATGGATAACTTGTTTTAGGAAGATATGAGTTGATTTTGATGATGGCGCCAACAGAAGCAGAGGCAACATCAATTTGTAAGGAAATAGGTAATCTTGTTCATGGCTTAATTGAAGAAAACCAACTGATGATTAATAGCAGAAACAATAACCAAACACTCTAGACATCTCAATTGTTTTGTACTCAACTTATACAACTTTCTAATCTACAGATGTCGAAACTGCTGTGCCCAATCAGCTATAGACAAAAGCAGAGATTTAAATGAACATTTTAAACAAGCAGAATCAGGACCCTGAAGTATTTCTTAGAACCATTGTTAGAGGCGATGAAGCATGGCTTTTCCAGTACAGTCCTGAAGAAAAAGCAGAGTTAAAATGGGTCAAAGTCGAAGCAAAAGTAGATGGGTGGTGGATTTGGGTCATGATGGGTGTATTTGGGGTGCTCAGGGCATTTTCATTGTTGACTTTTTAAAGGGCCAAGGAATGGTAGCATCTGATTACTTATTTTCAGAAAGTTATACTAAAATTTGGCCAGAAAACTTCTGAGGAAGATTCAGTAGAAAGTTTTCTTCACCACAGCAAAGTTCTTATTCATTTCTCTCATCCACAAGGACAATTCTGCAAACATTCCAAAGGAAAATCATAAGGCATTCACATTACAGTCCTGAATGGACTCCTTCTGACTCTTCTTATCTCCCAAATGTAATTTTTAAAAAGATCATTAAAGTGCACTCATTTTTCTTCAGTTAAAGATGTAAAAAAAGACTGTTAAGTTCCCAGGACCCTCTCTTCTCCTAGGGGCAAAGTGGATGATGACAAGTTGGGCTGCTAACCACAAATCAAACAGCCTGCAACCACCAGTCACTTCCCGGAAGAAAGAAGAGGCTTTCTACTCTTGTAAAGAGATCTAATCTCAGAGATCCCAAAGGGTGGTTCTAGTGTATCTTATAAAGCCTCTTGAGTCAAAATCGACTCGATGGCATTTAATTTGGGTTTTGAGTTTTTCAGTATGGTCAGTTAGAAAAGTGTCCTGATCCGATTGATAAATATATATATCTTTTCATTATATTTTTCCACATACTTTTTGAAGTCCCCTTGCCTTCATGGTTTCTCCTGAAAAATCAGAGTTTAGTCTTGTTGATTCTCCTTTGCCAGAAGCTTTTCATTTCTCCCAATATATTTCTGAATTCTTTCACTGTCTTTGGTTTTGGAAAGTAAGGTTGTGATATGTCTTGGTGATGATTGTCTTTTGGAGTCTATTCTATTTGTGTTTCTTGAATGCTTCTCCCCCCCCCCCCCCGCATCTTTCATGATATTAGAGATAGTTTCTTTCAACAAACTCATCATTTTCTTGGTATGATTTCTTTTGGTTTCTTCCTGCTCTGGAATTCTGATCACACATAAATTATTCCTCTTGATGGTGTCTCACATAATTCTTAGGCTTTCTTCATATTTTCCCATTTTTTTCTGGTTATTCCTCTACAGAATGAATATTGAAATTTGTCTTCAATTTTGCCAAGGGTCTTTTTTCATTTCAAACCTACTACTCCCTTTCTCTCTCAATGCCTTATCTATTTCTGAAATTTTAGTGTTATTTTCTAGATTTCTTTTTTCTGTTTTGCAAAATTTCTTAAGGTACAATTATTTTGTTTCTGTTTGTGGTAGTTTTATAAATTCCTCTCAACTTGATAAATAAGTGTGGAGTCTAGCCTGGCAATCAAGTCACAGGCTAATAATGCCTCCTTATGGGCCTGGCCTTCTCATGTAGATTCTAGAAACTTCGTCTCTCTCTCTCTCTCTCTCTCTTTCTCTCTCTCTCTCTTTCTCTTTGCCTTCTCTTCCTTTTGACAAGCCACATGGAGATTTGCTGAGCCTCTCTCTATCTGCTTCACTTCCCTGCTGCTGAGACATTCAAAGAACTGAAGGAGTCACATGGAGACCCATGCCAGTGCTGAGATGCTTCCACTGCCATTAAATTCACAAGAATTTCATCCACGGACCTGTGATATTCCTGCATTCGGCATCACTGTATGTGCTGCATGAGTGTGAAGGGATATTTATGGACTACTTTCAGACTTGTGGGCTAATAGCGGACTGATGCATTTGATCTGGTCTAGACTGGTAGGTTTACATAAAATTACTCTTTGCTATAAAGCTCTTTCTTAAACAGATATGAGTGTCTCTGGACTTGTTTCTCTAGTTAACCCTGACTAACACAGTGTTTTCTCTTATTTGTTTTCCATGACTTCTTTGATTTCCTTCTTAACCAGCTGCAAAGATTTAAGCATATACATCATTTGAATTCTTAAACAAGTGTAATAAGTAGCACTTCTTCTTCCAGAAGAATGCAAGCCTTTGCTGTACAGGGTCTAGATAGGGTCTCTGTCTAATCTATCATCCTCAATCCTTCCTTAAACTTTCCTAAATTATAATCTTTACAAAATCAAATCATAGATCATTTTGCCATGAAGCCAATGCATAGGTTCAAATTGCCAGATTTTCAGCCTAGCATGTAACCATTCTACGAATAGTGCTCTGTTTTCTCCATGGGATACAAAGGCGGGACTAGGCAGTACTCCCAAGTTACTATCAGCATTGTTTCAGCTGTATCAGCTCCCTGACACTAGGTGAAGTCCCAGCAGGGCAGTGTACGGACATGCCAAGCTTTGCTCCCACAAAGCTTCCACTACATTGTTAGAGCTGATATCATAATTAGCTAAGAAAAGACTCTATTTCCTGTTTTTTGAAGCCATGTTTGCTGCAACCTGGCATAAATAAACCCCAAAGCAGCCATTAGACCAGGAAACATTTTTCGGACATACATCCTGTCCTGGCAAGGAGATGGGACTTGATGAGCTAATGGGTCTTTCCAATGCTAACTGCTAGGACAGCTGTCATATTAATAAAGTCAGTAGCATCAAAACACCATGCAGCACAGAGAGGGGAAGTTTGCACGGCCTAATGGCTTAGTTGGCTATTAGTCTCCATCAGCATAGGAAAATGAAATATCAAAGCAGCCATTTTAATTTTTTAATGTGGAAATTAAACTTGCAAGGGGGAAATTTGAACACCCCCTTCATTCCTGTCTAGAATGTGTAGCAGTTTCATGGCCAGAGAGAATAAATAAAAACAAGCAAAAAATATTATACTAATTTTAAATAAACCCTTTGAATTATATTTTAGATGTGGAAGGAAAACATTTCTAACACTCCCAAAATTGATGGTGGCAATGCTTCAGTGTTACAGAGAGATCTAAGAAACAGTGAGTTTCCATAGGTTTTTTTTTTTGTATGTGTGTGTGAAGGGGTGGTTTTTTTTTTGGGGGGGGGTTGTTTTTTGTTTTTGTTTTTAAAAGAGGAAATTAGGCAGTGTTGGAAGATAAAGAGAGATACAGCTTTCTAGATCAGTGTAGGTCAGAATCACACTTTTCTCTCTTTTTTTTCAGAGAGGAAATTGGACAGTGCTGGAAGATAACAAGAGGTACATCTTTCTAGATCTGTGTAGATCAGGATCACATGTATCTCTTTTTTTTCTTTAGAATATATTTATTTTGAGACATAATGGAAAAAATAATAGCTACACATGGAAAATTATGACCTGATCAGATAGGGTAGTGAAGTCAATCTAACCAGAAAGTTTTGTCTTGTCAGTTAATATCGAAGCTTGAGTTTTGATATACTGCAGGTTCAAAAGGAATTAGCCCTCCTCTCCTTCCTCCTCACCCTGTCCTTCAACAGAATCCACACTAACCTCCTCAGAGTCCTTCTCAAGGGCAGTCATGTTCTTCCGGGCCTCGGAGAACTCTCCTTCCTCCATCCTCTCCCCTACATACCAGTGGACAAAGGCACCTTGGTGTACATCAAGTCAAACTTGTGGTCCAGGCAAGCCCAGGCCTCAGCAAAGGCTGTGGTGTTGCTCAGCATGCACACAGCTCACTGCACCTTGGCCAGGTCTCCACCAGGGACCACAGTGGGAGGCTGGCAATTAATGCCAACCTTGAAGCCAGTGGGACTCCAATCCAGAGACTGGATGCTGCACTTGGTCTTGATGGTGGCAACGGCAGCATTGACGTCTTTGATAACCACATCTCCACGGTACAACAGGCAGCAAACCATATATTTTCCATGGCACGGATCACATTTCACCATCTGGTTTGCTGGTTCAAAGCAAGCATTGGTGATCTCTGCTACCATGAGTTGTTCATGGTGAGATTTCTCAGCAGAGATGGCAGGGGTGTATGTCACCAGAGGGAAGTGTATGCAGGGAGGGCACCAAGTTGGTCTGGAATTCTGTTAGATCTACATTCAGGACACCATCAAATCCGAGGGAAGCAGTGATGGAGGACACGACCTGACTAATCAGACGGTGAAGGTTGGTAAAGGTTGGGCACTTGATATCGAGGTTCCTGTGACAGATGTCATAGATGGCCTCATTGTCTACCATGAAGGCACAATCTGAGCGCTCCAGGGTGGTGTGGGTGGTAAGGATGGAGTTGTAGGTCTCAGCTACAGATGTGAACACCTTCTGGGTGGAGTAGATGGAGAACTCCAGCTTGGACTTCTTGCCAATCAACTGAGAGGCACTCCATCAGCAGGGATGTGAATCCAAACCCGGTGCCCCCACCGAAGCTGTGGAAAACCAAGAAGCCCTGGAGGTCTGTGCACTGGTCAGCCAGCTTGCAGATCCTGTCCAGGACGAGGTCGATGATCTCCTTGCCGATGGGCATAGTTGTTGGTAGCATCCTCCTTGCCCGTGATGAGCTACTCAGGGTGGAAGAGCTGGCGGTAGGTGCCAGTGCGAACTTCATCAATGACCATGGGCCAAGTCTACAAGTCTACAAGCACTGTCCTGGGCAAATGCTTGCCTGCACCCATCTCACTGAAGAAGGTGATGAAGGAGTCCTCCCCTCCCCCAATGGTCTTGTTACTGGGCATCTGGCCATCGGGCTGGATGCCGTGTTCTGGACAGTAGAGCTCCCAGCAGGCATTGCGGGTCTGGACACCCGCCTGCCCGACATGAATGGAGAAGCACTCACGCATGCTGGCGACAAGCTGGGAGGCGAAGGCAGAAGCAACAGAAACAGACATCGGGCTCTGGTTACCGTCCTAGACAAGCTAAGTAAGTAACACTCCAGGATCACACTTTTTTCAAACCTTTCCCACTGAACCTTAACTTCCAGTCAAATGGATAAATATTTTCTGACATTTATCTCTTGCTCAAAAAAAAATTTTTTTATGACATCCACTGGTAATGTGGTCTGGGCAAAAGAAAGTATACAAAGCTACAAAAACAATTGGCTATGGCACAGATCTCTTTATTGTGGGGACAAATTACATGACTTGCAAGCATTTTGAGTTTAGATTGCATTCTCTACTAAGGTGATCAGATGTCCCACTTTTTAACAATTTAACAATGTCCCACAGCGTTTTAAAATTAAAATAAATACATTACAATAATATCTTTGCATTCTATGAAAATTTTTGTTGCTCCATATAGACCAAATTTTTAATCAAGAACTCCCACCACCACCCCCTGCCCCAGGTCAATGGTGTTCCGCTTAAAATCTGGTCACTTTATTCTATACTGACACAAAATTATTCACTTCCCTTTCTTTCAGGCCATGGGCTCATTTTCAGTGCAACTCTTTCACTTGTCTGTCGTGTTTTTTTTCACTGATTTCTTGTGCTGTATTTTGGCTGCGAGGTGACTGAAAATGGCAGGCTTGGCAAGCAGAGAGAGTCTCTAGTCCATTAATGTGGGTGGCAAGTAGCAGAGTCAGTAGAATTATTACTCTGGTTGGCCTTTTTTCTGGTCTTGAATCCATCCATGGGATCTTTTTCCCACCACCTTTCCAATTTGGGGTGAGTGCATAGGTATGACATAGAATCTATCCCTTTCATAAGCCTGACCACGGAGTACCCTTCTTTGTGGTCATCCTTTCACACTCTTTTTTTTCCTGGTATAAGGAATATGGACCTTATCCATATTTTAAAAACTATTTCTATAAAATTGGTGCTGTGAGTCAATGAGAAGCCTGAACTTCAACTCTCCAGGCAGAATTTGCCAACGTACAAAGATGTGATTCATACCAACTCATTGACTTCCTTATTCGTAATTTCCACCCTTAATATTATAAATGCAGGCAACCAGCAATGAAGGCTTCCCAGAAGAGGATTTGCACAAATCATTTTTGTTTTCCATTTTCTGTGTATTTCCTGTCTACTCCTACCCAACCCAATGTACCCGGTGGAAATGCCATCGCTGTGGGGCGAGGAACTGGGGAGGTCTTTGTTTAGTAAAGGAGAGTCATGCATGTAGAGTGCGGGGAGTGAAGAGTTGGCGTTTTATAAGGTACTTCTCACTACCCTCTCAGAGCCTAATGAAATAGGATGAGTCAGTGCCTGGCGTCTAGTAACAGATACTAACAGTCCAGGCTTTTGAGATAGGGAGGAAGAGCCTGACTCTGCGGGGCTCTGAGCAGAAGCCGTACTTTGTACTCTGTACTCAAGGAGTGTGTTCCAGGTGGGCTGTGAGTTGTGTGGGAGACTCTCTGCAAAGTGGTCAGCAAATTCAGAGACTTTCTCAGAAGAGCTACGTGTTAGCGTTTTACTGTACTGTAGGAAACATTTGGAAGAGGAGCAAGAAGGTGATCCCACAGGCCAGCACAGAGGGACCTCAAAAAGAGATGTCTGACACTTTCAGATGACAAGATTCTCAGTATAAAAATAAGTAGACATAAATTTACTGAAATAACAGTGCAGCAACAATGAAATATGCACTTTTCCTCTAGTTCTTAAATGCTTCCTCCCACCCACTATCACCCACTATCATGATCCCAATTCTACCTTACAATTCCAGCTAGACCAGGGGATATACATTGGAGCTGGAAACATGGGGAATTCAGGACAGATGTAACCCTCCAGATCCAGCAGTGAGAGTGATGATACCAGGAGGGTGGAGAGAAGGTGGAAAAAGGAAACTAATTGCAGGGATCTACATATAATCTCCTCCCTGGGGTATGAACAGTAGGGAACTGGGTAAAGGCACACATTGGACACTGTACTATAAGAAAAAGTAATGATAATTTGTAAAATAGTAAGGGTTCATGAGGGAGGGAAAGTCAGAAGGGAGGAGAAATATGGGGAGCTGGTACCATGGCCCTAAGTAGAAGGAGGATGTTTCGAGAATGATAATGGCAACAAATGTACAAATGTGGTCTACATACAATTGATATATGTATTGATCACAATAAGAGTTGTATGAGCCCCCAATAAAATGATTTTTAAAAAAAGAAAAGAGCAGCAACTTCTGATAGACTCTTCTTTGTCATTGACCCTCGGCAGAAAACTACCTGTACCCTTTGGACTGAAATATTTTGATAGACGAGAAAGCAAGACTGTGAAATGGCCATTGTTAGAGATTGGGTGGGACCCCTTGCTAGTGGGTGTCCAATGAAAGGGGACCCAGAACCGTCATATATTGAATGCAGTGATACCCCTACGTTAATATGACAAGTTTCAAGCTGAGAGCCAAGGATCTGCCCTTGTAGGAAATCATACAGGAAATTTCCCCTCACATCAACCTCTATGTTTAATTTAAACAGAGGTTAATCAATTAAGAATTCAATCTGGACAAAGCAACAACAAACAAACAACAATCTGATTGCAGCTCACATTTGGACTATATTCGCATAAACTTCTCATATCAACAGTATTCTATGACAATGAATAAATTATTAATTTATTAATGGATAATGTTATCAATACAATTGTCTTATACACCAGGGGCATGATTGATAATGTTTTTCTTTTTTGTTTCTTTTGGGGTTTGAGGTGTGGGGAGGTTGTTTGGTTTATTATTTTTATTTTTTGTTGACCTTATTGGTTTTTAGCTTTGGTTTTATCATAATATGACTGCCAAAGTAAATCAAAGTAGTTCATAACCTATGAAGAAACAGATTGCTTCTGCATTCCCATTTAATTATAGCTCCAATCCAAGAACAGTTAAATCTTTTATTCCTGCTTGCTACTCATCTTAATGAAGAGATCATTTAGATAAGGGTGCTACAGCAAAGTGTGGTGAAATAAACAGATGGTGTCTGGCTATCAACTGGAATAGTGTCTGGGGGCCTTAAAGGCTTGTATTCAAATAAGAAGCAATCTAAGTTAGTTATCAGCTACATACACATAGAATGCACTTCAAAGATGACAATGACAAAATCCAAATTTGATGAAGGGAAAAGTAGCAGAGCTTGAAACTGTGAACGCCCAATTTGTAGAAGGCTAGGGAGAACAGTGGAAACTCAAAATCCATCCGCAGAGCATCCAGTCAGATTAAGCCCCTGACATACCCCTCTGGTAATGGGTGGGGGAATCAAACTGCTTTACGGTCAGAGATGATTGTAAATTTGATCCTGGTGGGTTGAACCATGGTATAATATGATGGTCAGTTGACCTCCCTCTCGACCCAACCTGATTTTCTTCTAGGTTTAAATATTTCTCATTTGTTCCATGACAGTAATTTCTTCTCTGGCCTTTAAAATTGTGGTGATGGTCTTTTCTTTCTGAATCTTTGTTTTCATCTTTACATTGTTATTATTTTCCTCTTTCTATTTCATTTAAAAAA